>JAQOOD010000001.1:8795321-8962847 GCA_029633175.1 Citrus glauca
CCTACCCTTAATAAAAACGTCTGACTGTAACCAAGTGCATAGCCAAACATAAGAAATGGGGGACCACAGAACGGAAATAAAACAAATTTGTAGGGACCAACTCATAAAAGATACGGATAAAACTGTGGGTCCGATCTGAAACAAAATAAAATAGAGGGTCTAGAGTGGGCCACGCTCCGACCTTAAAATAAAGTGAGTACACGGAATTTAAATACGAAATTTTGACAACATGACAAATTTTTTTCAATTAAAATATAGAGCTTGTATCAAAACTGAACATATAGGGGTACATTACATAATAATAGTATTAGTTAAATATTTTATATTATAAATATATTAAAGAAAATCTTAACTAATATAATTATTAATTAAACAACTTTCATCTATCTCTCTTAAATTTATAAATACGAATAAAGTTAGGGATTAAAATTTATATCTCAACTGATATGTTATTTATTTATTAGATAATATAATAATAATGTTTGAATCTCTAATATTATCGACATGTAAATAAATTTTCCTAAATTATATTTATTCCGTAACTTGCAATTAGATTTTTTTGTACAAAAATGAATAACAAAGCAGTGAGATTAGGTAGACAAGTCAGTGAACTTTACTGTACTGTAAATTACATTCGATGTCACCTAGCAAGAACCTATGTATACATGTCATTGTGCCTATGCATGCTGAGCAAGTTCATTGCATTGATTATTTTCATTATGTAGTGATATCTCTGCAATTAGTAACCACGACTTATGGCACATGATGATGGGTCATGTCATAAATGGATTTCAGAAATTGGTAACGATCATTAACATGTAACTGGTGTTTGATCTTAATATAAAGGGTGAGTGACTATTGGGATTTAGGTCCTTCGGATTTCTCATTTTTAGTTCTTCTATTCATCCCTGACATTATAAATTTAATTAATGTTTGAACTTTAGGATACATGTTACTTTTTAACAGTATAGAACAAATCGTATTACATAAAGTTATGATAATAAAAAAATAACAAATTTAATTTTTTTGGATGTAATAGATAACTTTGTTAATTTTTAAGGAAAAAACAGCAAAACTAAGAAAATATTGGTGACATATAATTAAAGTTGGTTGATGTGAGTGATTTGACACTCTAATCTTTTAAGAGAGGTCAGAGATCAAGCCTGCTCTAGTATGAAGTCACCATTTTGACTAGCACTTTACTCATTATGGGCTGATCCGATGTGAGCAAAGATTAATTTGAGTTGTGATACGAATTTATAAATATCTTCCATAATTAACACTCATTCAGAACCATCTCGTGGTTATATATATATATATATATATTGGTGACACATTCGCCCCCAATATTATCCCGTGCTCACCACAAGTCACAACATGGGATTCTAATTCTTCAAGTCTCTTTCATCATCCTTTTCATTTAAAAGTTGAACAAATGCAGTGAGGGTTATCAAAACATCAATCAAAATAAAGCCAGAGAAACGAGCAAGAAAATCATAATTTTAGTATTGCAGTGCAAGGAAATGGGCGTAAAGATTTACTGAGAACACACCACTAAATAAATAACGGAATGAAAAAGGCAAAACGACGGAAATTATGGGGAGCTGCAGCGACCATATACACCAACACGTTTGAAAAGATTCAGTACTGAAGGAAAGGCCAAAGAGCCTTTATTATTTCTCATTTCTCACAAGTCTCGATCATTCTGCTCTGCTGCCACCAAACACTTATGTGCTGACGTCTCCACAGTAGCCAATATTTTGATCCAACGGTGATCACATGGACATGTTGCTGCTCCTCCCAGTCTTGTCAAAACGTGGGCATCACAGTACATATACGTGACATGTCTCTATTTACCACTAATTATGCCAAAACGCTTTCTAGTTGCTAGAGCTCTAGGGCTTCTCCTTCATTTCTATATAAACCCCAGTAGTAGGAAGAAGAAACATGCCTTCTCACTTCTCACATAACAGTTTGTTTAACATATACGCGCGCGTGTGTGTACATAGAAATAGAGAGAGAGAGAGAGAGAGAGAGAGATTGAGTAATTAGATAATTTCTCTTTGTAATGATACAATAAGAGAGTTTTTGAGTTAATTTCATGCTCATGCAACTGGATATGCAGCAAGCAGCTGAAGAAACTAAATGGATCAGCTCTTATTTTTCCACGGCTTTCTTGAACGTAAAAGTGCTTCCGCCGGTTTGCATATATAATTAAGCTGTTCAAGCACCATTAATTACGTTCAAGAAGCTGTGGACAAATACGCGTTGATTCAGTGCAAATTTGCTCTCCATCCTTAATTTCCTCAAAGGAAGGTTTATTAATTCTTGCTCCAAAATTTTAGTCATGCACTTCTTTTAATTTGTTCCTTATTAGTTGAAAATTCTGCAATTACGTTGCCTCTAATATTTTGCCTATGTTTAATTTAACGCTGAAGTCGACAATATATTGTTTTTTTTGTCTTTTTGGTATTTAATGATAAACTAATTAATAGCCAATCTCATTCTCTATCTCGTGCTCTCATGCACACGGTACGGTGGATCCAGGGGTGATAATGAGAAAACATGCTAAAGGAGGTCGTGACATGAACAAATTAAATTTCAATCAAAGCCCTAACTGTTTGTGGGTTTCTAATTAGTTTTTCTCCAGACCGCACCGTAGTTCATAGATAACATAAATAATTGATGGGTTTTATTGGTTAAAATTTGCAAAATTATGAGAGATAAGACGTACGTAAAGTACTAATAATACTTGTAGACGACTGTTTTAGCCTTATGTTGTATTTAAATGATAAAGTGTTAAATAAAAAGAGTAGTGTATGTGACAAGCAACAATTAAAGGCAGGGCATTGATAAGAGCTCAGAAGTGCAGGGCAGAACCTAGGACAGCTTCAGGCTTCAGCCCTCCAGAGTCCAGCGTGCAGCTAAAGGTAGAGTGTGGTGGGGCCGGGGGTGAGGTAGCATTCTGTCCAATTTCATTCATTAAGATGATCTCTCGATATCTTCCTTTCCTTGATAATTAAGTGTCTCCGCGCCTGTTCTATTTTCCTGGCAGGTCACTGCAGTCGACTTGTCCTCCAGTCTTTTTTCGTGGATGACGCGTCGTGTTGTTTGGATTTTTTTGTCTTTGTTACTTTATGTTAACGACGCGTCGTTTAAAACGTTCGTTGTTCACTTCTTTTTTTTTTTTTTTTTTGGGAAAGCAACCCAATACCCGACCCACAGCAACTGCTCTGCTAGTTCAATTCTGCATTTTTCTGCTTGTCTATACATATTTCCTATTCATGAAGTTACATTACATATATACTTTCACAGGCATCCACCATTTGTATCGCCCTGCCTATTCCTCTACAGCAAAATGAAACGAACATAATTGTAAAACTGTCCATATTCAGTAAAAACAAAATTGAAAAGAGCAAACTCATACTGCATAAAAGGAAAATGGTAAATTAATATATATAGCAAAATAAAAGTTTAATATTCACTACTATTATGTTACAAAAAATTGGGTTTAATTTGAACATGAATGGACTAATCCTGTAAATTCATTGTGGATACGTCATACATGCTAGTTTGATGTAAATATAAATTTCACATCTCAAGGTGTGAGTACATTGAGAAGGGAGACTCTATTTTGAATTAAACGTCTAAAGAGACAATCTAATCTTGACTCAACACCCTTGATGCCAGAACCAAGTGTTTCTAATCTCCTGTGTGCTATTTGCGCATCAAACTTGGCATCATTGTTTTTCAGGATTTGCCCGTGTAACAAAAATAGAGCCGCGTCAACATTCCCCACTTCATTGAAAATTTCTTGGCCTCCCTTAGACGCTACTGGCATCAATTTTCTGATCAATGACCACCCACCAGCCTTAGTCTTCAATTCCGGCATAGTAAGAAATAATAAGATAGATCGAAATATGGATATTGTAAGAGCTCTAGAATCCCTTAGAACGTTGATCACCATTGATAAATGTTGATCATTTCCATCTAGCATATCAGACGATGATTTAATACCGTTGCTTTCTGCTTTCTTCAATGCTCTAAGGCACTTGGCAATGTTCTTTTTTGACTTCCGTCTAAAGCTAATGTATGCATGAACATTGCTATCCATGCTTGAATCTCCGACTCTCCGTCTTAGAGCTGACTGAAGGTCTTGCGCTTGCTCTTTCATCATCAAAATCAACTCTCTTGCATTGCTGCATGCGTCTAGTAATCCAATTGATGTATCAAGAGCCTCTTCGACCAACTTTTTATGTTGCTGATTGCGTAGAGCTTTTTGGGTGCATGGAGACTGAATAAGTTCCTCAATGCAATTATACAACTCCGCTATCCTGGTCAAACCGTTTTGAATTGATGATGAGGATGAAAATGATGAATCCCATGTCTTAAACTTATTCAATTCACCTTCAACCTTCAAAACATTGGGATGTAACCTGGCACTAGCAGGCAAGCTGATAGACCTTTGAGGAACTTGCATGATTTGCACCGCTGATGTGCTTGCCATCTTAATTTCCTTTAATTTCTCTGGAATATTACCAGTCAAAAATCACTCAAAATTCAAGAGATACTTGAAAGATAATCACTTTTCAGTTGATTTATAAGCATCCAGAGAGGGCTCCACTTGCTCCTTCAAGCCTCAGCACGAAGCATGTGATTGTAATATGACTCACCCAACCCGTGAAAGATCTTGTGATATTTTTAGCTACAAAAATGCAGGCCTTATTCTTTCTTTAATCGTATGGTCACGAAATAGGCTACACATTAGGCACCGTTAGCTTTTTCTGGCAATAATCTTGAAATTGTTCCCTGTTTCCTTGTCTCCCCAATCATTGATATTACCTTGTGCTAAACGAGGATTCGAATACAGGTTTCAAATTCTTAATTTGTGTGATTGCGAACATGAAAGGCTGGCCAATATATGATTGTCTAATTTCAAAGAGCCTAGAGAGGTTTATTATAGGCCATTGACCTAGTGGAAACAAATATTAATAAGATACGCGCGAAAGAAAACGACAACACGAGGCAAGATTTTACAAATATTTGAACCTGAAATCCAAGAATCTAAGGCTACACCGAAGGGCAATTAGGGTGGGTACAGTAAAAATCGAACCCCAAATCCTCAACTTTCATTTCAATTGGCCACCGTATTCCGTGGCTATCCGTACAACGTGCAATATAGCAAAAAATTTATTCATCTGAGCTAACGGTGGATTCTTGGCGGGGAAATCGCTGCAGCTTGCTAACATGTTTATCACAAAATTTGGCTAAAACAGAGGACTGCCTACATGCTTCTTCTCGTTTGTGGTTGTTTCACTGCATTTTAACAGAGAGAACAGCCAATCTTCCACAAGTTTATGTTGAATTCTTTTATTGCAATTGATCATGATTCAGCGCAATACTATTGTTTGGTCGGTGACCAGTTAGTGATAATTGCAGTGTGATAAAAATGTTTTAATAATGTCCTTTCATTAGAATTTTCTTTTAAAAAAATGGTTTAGATAATGAATTGTCCATACTAAAAAATCAAAACTACATAACATATCTGGCTTCGGGTTGGTCAGCTAAGGGGTATACACTTGACCAAAAAGCAATGCCAAGAATCACTTAAATTGTCTTTCAGCTTGTGCTTCCAACAATAATCAAATGAGAGAATCATTTTCCTTTTGAGATTGCAGTATCAGTACTAGAAAATTGAAACAAAACAATAAATAGTATTCTCCCAGACCAAGAACTTGTAAAAAGACAACCAAAAAGCAATTTATACAGCTCCTTCTGGAATCAAAATTGGTGATACACAATTTATACAATTGTAAATGCAACTTTTATGCAGAAACGACCTCTCTGGGCTGATTATCCACAAGCAGAATCTTTCAACAATTAAATGAAAGTAAAGATGGACATAACGTGAACAATTATCCCAGCCAGAAAGAAAAGTCTCTGATCCAAGATCAAGTTGCAGAAGTCACAATATGCATGCCTTTTCGACATCCCTCCTTACATTTCCTAACCCATTATATCAGGTCATTGGTACATCAGCAACATTTGGTACAGGAAATAAACTTTGACAAAAATCAAAGTGTGTTCCATTAGCAGACCAACAGTAAACTGCAGAAAATAGAGAAGTGAGGAAAAAAAAGAAAAAAGAAAAAAGAAAAAAGGAAAAGACAGTTATGGCCAATTTAACAGGAGCGCAAAGGGAAAAACAGGCCAGTGTGAGAGTTGAAAACAAAGCTTCCAAAAATCTTCAGTGCCAAGTATTAGTGCAACCGATTGTAGCTCTCAAATTAGTGGAATAGTTGTCCTCAAACCAGCAGAGTAGAACTCGACAAGTCTCAGCAGCATTGCAAAGTATATTGTAGATCACCTAGAATATTACTTCTAAGGTTTGGAAACTCGTAGTTACACTTTTGTGACTTGAAATTGTCTTAATTTCTCCAAAACAGTTGTCACTCTCAGATGTCTGCTGTATTAGATAGACTGCAGGTCTACAAAATTGCATATGGATATCTCCTGCATTGTTTGGCTGAGGGAAGGACAGTTGATAACTCAAACCAAAACCTACAACAGCCTCAGCATAAAAGAGCTGGGCTTTGAGAATGCAATGAACATGTCATTTCACACCAGATATCACAGCTTAAAATTAACATGTAGAAGCTAGCCATACGATAAAGAGGACACCTCAAGTTCCATATAGAAGTCCCAAGACCCTGTACTGTTGGACCAGTAGTGATGTACCCTGTCCTTTTCTTCTAGTTATCTCAAATAGCATCATCATAGTGTAATTAAGTTGCTTAGTTCTTCTCGAATTGATTTGCATATAATTGCCTAATCATCAAATCAATTACAGACTAGCATAATGGTCCGATTGCTCAATTGTGTCTTTATTTAAACTCTACACAGCAAACACGCTTGAACTGCTAATGAGGAATGCAACAGGAATGACAAATGAAGAAACATATTATAAGAAGTGTGTGAATCAAAACATTTTTTGAAATTTCAATTCAGTGCATGAACTGAGTCTGCTATAAACGTGATTAGAATAGTAAAATATAAGCCAAACACAGAAAAACATACAAAATAACTGGCAGCTAAAGAGATTGAGATAGTAATGAAAACATACCAATCATAATCTTACAGCATGGCCTTGCTCTTTAGCTTTCTTCAGCCACTTAAGTGTGCTCTCCAACGTTGTGTAGGCAGCAACATCAGTCAAACTCTTACTCTCAACAGCATAATCGAAAACTTCATAAGCCTCAGCAACCTTACCATGCCTACAAAGTGCCCTCACAAGCGTGGCATAAGCAGCAGTCTCGAGCTTCACACCACCCTCTTTCATCGCCCCATACAATTCAATCCCTTTCTCCATCAACCTTGACTTACACAGTCCATAAAGCAATGTATTATACGTGCATGAATTTGGACTACATCCTTTACCCTCCATCTCCTCCAACAACGCCAATGCACCCAGCGCATCCCCTTCCCTACACATTCCATTCATCAATGAAGTATAAGTAACAGCATCAGGAAGAAACCCTGCTTCCACCATGACTTTCAAGAACTTCTTTGCTTCACCCACTCTCCCACATTTGGACAACCCAAAAATCAATGTATTATACGTAACAAGATCAGGCTCAACGCCTTCCTCTTTCATTTTATTATAAACACCAATAACTTCACCTCCTCTACTCAAATTACAATACCCTTTCATAATAGTATTGTACACAAAACAATCAGGCTTAAACCCCGAATCACTCAAGGCACTAACCAATCTCATAGCCTCACGTAAATTCTTAGTATTGCAAACATTATCGATCAAAATGGTATAAGTGACAAGATTTGGCTTTATACCAAATGAAGCACGCATTTGATCAACAAAATCGTAAACAGTAGTCAGAGAGCGACATTTACACAAACACTTGACAAGAAAATTGTAGGTAAAAATATCAGGAGGGGAGCTGTTTAAAGATAAGCCTTTTACCAATTCAATAGCATCGTCTAAGCGATTGACAGAACATAAGGACCTGACAGCGATGTCAGTGGTTCCTTGATTGGGCGGGTACCCATTAGTGGTCATGAGACTGAGCGTTTTGCGGATAGAGGAGAGGCTATTATCAGGTGCTTGGCAGGACTGGGCGAGTAGGATGTGGTAAGTTGAGCAGTCGGGGTTGAAAGATGGGCTAGCTTTGATCATGTGGTTGAGAAGGGAGATGGAGTCATCAACGGTGGAGATGGAAGCGTAGGACTGGAGGAGGGAGTTGTGGAAGGTACGATCACGTGGGGTCTGCATTGTGGCTGTTAGGAGGGAATTGAAGATTTTTATGGCTTCTGATAATTCTGGGGATTTGAAGATAGCACGCGGTGCAGGCGTCTTTTTTTCAGATTTATTTGCTGCTGCTGCTGATTTTTTAGAGGAGTTTTCATTTTTGTTGAGAAATTGATGAGGGAATTTTAGGGCTTGCGTTGGTGCCGGTGTTTTGAGAAGGGTGTTCGACGAAATTGCTGTGCGGAGAGCCGGAGGAATTTTGCCCATTTTGGTGTGCGAAATTAATTTAGCGATTGTTTGTTCTTCGGTTTCCTTTGCAAATTTGAGTCGCAGGGTTTGATTTGATTTGTTTTTTTGTTTTTTTGGAAAGGTTTGTTGATTTGATTTGATTTGAGGCTGAGAGTGGGGGAAAGATTGGTGTGCAAAGTGGGCTGGAGCTGGTTTAAACGGGCTTTTGTGAAATTTCACGGTTAACTTTACAAGGCCCAATCAAGGCACCTGTATTGCCTCATGCAAGTATAAAACGAGATGCTTGACAAACAAGTAATTAACCCCCATTTGTTGGCTTTTATTTTATTATTTAGAAGTTGGAATTAACATATCACATCATTAATATTATTGATTAACTTGGACAAGTTACGGCTAAGCATTAAAGGGTCTCTGGTTGTTGCAGTCCAAATTGTTGCCGTAGCTGACTTTCAAAATGTCACAGTATCTCTTGTAGAACCCGATGCGATTCTCCGCGTTCGGATTCGAACCTTTACCACATTCAATGCCACCATTGATGATGTTGGTGATAACCCCATAACCGGGAAGGCGACCAGCTTGAGTATCGGCGGCTGATGGCTTCCATTGGCCTGTGATAACATCGTGGCATGAAGGTTTTGGTGACTGTGGGGTCATCCAGAACCAGAAAGCAGTCTTGAACGAAATAGTAGGATCATTTGCTACAGCATCTGGGTTGCCAAGCAAGTCAACGTTTATGGCTTTTCCTGCTGGACCGTAGTTGTAGTTGCTGCATCATGATTCATGCGTGGCCAAAGTAAATCATTACTTCGAGCTAATTAATATATTATTGTTTTACTTCTACATATATATACAAATTACGTTAATTTAAATCTAAACTGATTACTAATGATGGTGAGATCTACGTACGACTAGTTCTCTAGCTAGCTAATTACGAACTTACTATGAAATCTGGATGGGACCTCGGCCAAAATACTTTTTCCCAGGTGCACATGGCCATTGTTGACTTGGTTGACAATAATCTCCAGGGTTTCCTTGTTCCTGCTTGAAGCAATATCCCCATGCATATGGACCATCGGGCGCAGTAGGCCACCCACCTTCAAATTAAATATATTTGCAGTGCATTAATTGACTTCGTTAAAATTCATTTAATTAATTAATCAATTATTAGCCACCATAAAATAAACGTATGTGTAATTTAAATTGGTCACCTAGTGCAGCTAAACAAAAAAAAATCAATTAAACTAACCTGTAGTTTCATGTGAAGTTTGAGCCAAAAAGGCTGCGATTTCTCTTTTGCGAGTATCGGTGTCACCGGTTGTTCCGAAGGCACCAAAGGATTTGGCGGCAGCGATGAAAGCGTCGTAAGTGTAAAAACCTTTTCCTTGGCAAGCAGCATCATTACGATGCTTCAACAGCTGTTCAAATAGGTCCCTGCTAATTAGTGAACCGATATTGTTCCCGCCGCCGCTAGGAGCAGGTACGGGAGTCGGATTAGTCGGCGTGGGTGAGGGTGACCCACTGCACTGGCTTTGGCAATTTGACCCACTGCAATAAGCAGGGGTGTTGCCGCAGAAGCCAAATTTGCTGCAACACAGTCCTCCTGGACATACAGCTCCTCCAGCCTGGCTGCCACACTGTTCAGCCGACGCCAGATTGATCCACAATGCCAGAGCTAGAGCCGAACCCCATAATAATCTCATATACAACTCCATTAACTTAATTTCTTTTTATTACTATGATCAGTTTTTTTTTTTCGGGCAATTTATCAAGCCATATATATGTATATATTTGGCTTGAAGAATTTAATTTATAGCCGTTAGCTACATATTGGACGTAACGTGTACCAACATGTGCATGCTCTCAATCCCATTATCTTAACGCTTTATTAATTTGACTATTCAACATTAGATGGTGATACACGCTGTCCGTCTGCTACACGGCAAAATTTTTGCAGAGACGAAGGACTATAATAAACGTTGTCCGTCGGCTACACGGCTAGACTTCTGTTCAAAGGAAATATGATCAGCTACTTTGAATTATTCTTGGATGCCGATAAGATCGCTGAGAGCATCACGAAAAGTCTAAGGAGAAACAATTAATGACTACCCTCCAAGGAAGTTTTTTTTTATTATTACATTAGATATCAAAATCTCTGTTAATATATATGCGGAGAAGATTGCGGGGAATCACATGTAGCATACGCAGTACGCTGTTGATTATCAATTCATCAATAATCAATCTCTTTTTATCGATTTATAATTGTTTTAAATTTGTGATAGGCGCTCCAATTCAGTATTAAAATTATTAAAATTGTCCGGATAATTTTGAAGAGTTTTAAATTTAAACCTCGTTCAATTTTTTTTTTAAATTATCAATTATTTTGAATCTAGAAACATGAATTAGTCACACCTAAATGAAGACTAAAGAAATTTAACAAAACAAGGGAATGATTAAAAAACATGAAACTATCAATGATTTCCCTCCTCCTCTTCTTCTTCTTCTTCTTCTTCTTCTTCTTCTTCTTCTTAGTTATATACATGCAAATATTGTATATTATTGCATTGACTATGAAATCATCATATATCAGTTTTAAAACACAAAACCTTGCAACGATAATGTGATTAATAAAAATTTATCAATAAATAATAATATAATATGACTGTCACATATTCTTATTTGAATATCTTAAAATTGTATCTTTTTTTTTTTAAAAAAAAAGAAAACAATTTTAGATAAGAATGAGAAACTTCACTCACTAAACATTAGTTCACGATCAGTTAAGTTAATTTCTTGGTTTATAATATAAGCTGAATGTGCCTGAAATATATATATATCTGTGTGTGTGTAGTAACTGCCTGCCCGGTGCAAAAACTATACAACAGGGCAACTCTATCTCTACGGACAACAAGAGCAAAGCTTCATTCCCATTAAAACCAAGATCGAAAACGAAAATTATCTTTCCCCTTGATTTTTTTGGCCTTTTGAAAATTGGCTATTTATGATTCACATAAAAATATATCTCTTTTCCTCTTCTATGAGAGGCTATTTATGATTCGCCGTATTTGCTATAACTGAGGAGTTCTAAAACAAATTAAATTCTTCAACACGCAAATGAATAAAAATCCAGCGAGCATCAACAAACAAACCCAGCAAACTGGCAAGTAGAGTTTGAAGAACAGAACAGCAAACAAGAAATAGTCAAGAACAGCTATAAGAGTGCATTTATACTATTGTCAAGAACAGCTTTGCCGTCGGTGACAAGTCGAAAATTCCGAAAAACAATTTTCTTCAAATACAGATAAATCTTAATCTTGTCTTATTAAATTATTCATTCTGCGAAGAACAATTTTCTTCAAATACAAGATATTTTCAATATTACATAGTAACGAATATAATAATTATTAATTATAATTTTTATTGGGATGATTGCCATTGGACTCCTTAAACACTTAATGCACTTGAGTTGAGTTGAGAGTTTTCTCTCTTTAAAGAGATTTTAGAGTAACTTTTTTTTTTAATACATTGGAGCCTAGTAAAATGTATTAAAACATTTTACTAGAGTACTTCTATTATACATTGGAGCCTAATATAATAGAGTACTTCTATTATATTACACTTACTTAATGTATTTATGATGCATGCACATTTATTTTAAAAAATATCATATAATTAATAGTTATATTTAATACTTGCACATGTGTCTTATATGCATTAAGTGGGTTTAATGCGTTAGAATTACTCTATAATCTCTACTCCCTTTAAAGCAAGACAATTTAGGGTGCAGTTGCAAAGGGTATTTGATTCGCAATAATTTGATTTGGGTTCTTTTTCTTTAGCAAAGCAATAGCCCCATGCGTGTAGACCATCATCTGCTTCTGCCCGGCCTCCTGCTCGATCGATCGAGCTCAAATATTATCAACTTAATTAATTAATTAATTATATGCCAGTTTACGTTTAATCTAATGAATCAATTAATGATAAAAATATATTACACTTAGCTAGCCCAGCGTACTATTTATACGCACAAATTGAATGTATACTAAGCAACCTGTAGGTCCATGAGAAGTTCGAGCCAAAAAAGTTGCACGTTTCTTCTTAGGCGTAATATAGTTATCAGTTGTGCCAAAGCGGTTGGCAGCAGTGATGGAAGCATCATAAGTACAGAATCGATTACTTTGGCATCTAACGTCGTTTCTGTATTTAAGCAGCTGATAAAAAAGAGCTGAGGTGATTACAATGAGCCACATTGGCTCTGACAATTAACTCCGCCGTGTTGAGGTGTGTTGGCGCACCATCCGTACTCGCTGCAGCACACAGCTCCTCCAGCTTGTCTTCCGCACTGTTCTGCTGAGGCTATTCCCCGAAGAAAATAGAAATGACAACAAAGCTATTACATACTAAGAAACTGAAACCTCGTGCAACTTCATTTTATGCAATTTTATTTATTGGCTATTCTGGTCCAAGTGGCGGCCTGCGTGTTAGTTGGGACGAGTACTTCACTTGTTCAAAATCAAAATTTTCCAAGAAAGTCAGCGATTTAATGATCGACGGACGACATTTTAAATCGTGCTCAAAATCAGAATTGTTAGGCTAACATGATGTATTCTATGACTTTATCCTCAATCTAATAATCTAGCTGCATTTTTATGACTTTATGCGCATATATGAAAAACGACGATATTCAATTAACTTCTTCTTCTTCTTCTTCCTCTCAATGTTTATCCTTTAGCTTGCGATCAAGATATGTGTTAGTCAATGTTTGTCCGTTAGCCTGCGATTACGATATGTGTTAGTCAATGTTTATCCTTTTTAGCCTGCGATCAAGATATGCGTTGTGCGACTAACATACTAACATTATTGACCAAAGCTTAATCTTTAAGGGATGCCATGCCTACGTGCATATGTAAAGGGAAAATTATACATTGCGCTCTGTTGCCTACGTGTGTACGTAAAGGGAAAATTATACATTGGATTCTGTAGGCCCATGGTAAAGAATCAGGGAGTGAGTTCCAAGTCCCTATAATTTTTTTTCTAATTAGAGTAGATTCCTCTTCAGCATAGAAATATTACTCTGGACGTGTAAAATATTAGTAGTGTTTTTTTAAACTTTTTAATCAAAGAGGGATCGAATGACATTAACTTACGGCCTTCATAGAAATTGCGTAACACGTAATACGAATGTCCTCCTAGACTCTGTTGATCTAATTCTTCTTTCTTGGCAATGGCATGCAGCGGATAATACTTATTATTATTACTTCCTTGTTCTGAGATGATAGTTGATTGATCAATCATTTATAAATAATACTGAGTTGTGCCTTTATCCCACTAAAACACGCTTTAAGTTCCGATTAGTTTCAGTTCACTTTGTGCCCCATGACAAGAATTAACTAATTAGAGATTTCGTTTCAGTCATGTTAAATTGCATCATCTACATACATGTCCTTCTTTCGTTTTAATTTGTTACTTACTTGGTTGGGAAACGTCAAAAGGTAGCTTATTTAAATTAAATAACGTCATCCCTATATACTGATTACTGGCAGTGTCACGCTTGCCTTCATTTTATTTGATTCTTCTTTTTTATCCTATTTAATCTGTGTCTTCGTCATCGCCATTTTCGTAGTGCGGTCTGAGGGTTCTACACGTATTAATCTTGAAAAGATAATTCGCAGTGGTGTACATTTGGTTGTACTCTTGTATTTTTATATTGAAACGTATTAAATTTGAAATTTTGAATATAGTATTATGTGTGGTGTAGTATGGACCATACTTGGGCCGCTTAAGATACCATTAGCCTTATGCAAAATTTTTAAATAGTTGTTGCAATTAAAATTTACTTTACTTTAGTTATGCAACAAAAAAACTAATATTTATGTTAACCGGATTAAAAAAAAAAAAGGTATGTTCAGTTTTATAAGTATAGATTTGAAAAATGTAGATTACAAGTAAATTTTTTTCCTTAATTTTTTGTAAGAGTATACTTTTAAGTTAATGCTCGACTAATCTCTGATTATATCACAAGTGTACGGATCTAAAATTCCAACAGACTAGGAGTAAATTTTTTTTTTCACAATTATTTTTTACAAGTGTATGGATCAAGTTAGTGCTCAATTGATCTCTAAACTATATTACAAGTGTTTGGATCTAAATTTCCAATAAATTTTAGATTATAATATATTTTAAGAATAATAACAACTTAAAGAAGTTTGAAAAAGAAAATGGATGGTTCATCAGATTGGACAAGGATCCAATATTAATATGATTTTTGTGCTTTTTAAACTATTTTTTAGATTTTGATATATATTGAAATAGGTAGATGCTACTCTTTTGAATTTTAATCGGCCATTAAAATATATTTAGAAAGAATTCATATGGGTCTTGATAATATATTAGAGAAGAAAATAAAACTTATTCCACTTGAAAATTTTACCTCTAAAACATGGAATTAATATGTACAAAATCAATTTATCCTAAACTAGAGCCTTAAGTTTCGATGGAGCCCTAAACAATTGGCTAAGGTTGAGCCACTATTAGATCGTACAATATATGGTAAATTTTATATTAATTGTTATTAATAATAAATTATTTGTTAATAAAGTAATATTACTTTTTACAAAACAAAAACCACCGACGACCGCTCACCACCATCGGCTGCCAAAGGCAGACATCTTTCAGTGCTGAATTTGATACTGTTATAATCTTTATCTTCGGCTTTACATAGTGGTATGAATAATACCAGTGATTAAGTTTCCATTTGTTGTAGATCTAAAATTAAAATTGCTCTCTCCGTAATTTCAAGCTCAGATCTATGATGAATGGAAGCTTAATGCGATCTATATCTATACCATTCTTCAAAAGGAGGGGAAAAAAAAACTTTAAAAACTAGGAGATTTTTCAATGGTGGGCAGAGGGTAATTAAAGTGTTTTACTATGTAGTAAAACCTTTAAGAAGCATACTGCCATCAATCTTGTGAACCTGGTAATCCTGGCTAACCAGAATTTGGCAATCTGGGTTCCTTCAATTATTTAGTGATGATGACAACCTCCCGTGTAATATAAGTAGCTTGCCATTGGCAACCATTGCAAAAATGCCTAATTTTGTGCAACAAATTAAGCATATTCATTTCATTCCTGCAAGAAGCAGTATTTTATTTTTTAAAAAAAAATTAACATAATCTCTTTTTTAGCAGAAGAATAGAATAAAGCACCAAATATATATATTGTCAAAGTCATGGTTGGCACCACCTTTGTAGATGGTCGGTGCCGAACCATTAACATTTTCAAAATAGTCACCCAAATTGAAGTCCAAGGAGGTGTCGTCTAAGGAAAGAAAAAAGAAACTTTGAATCAAGTCTGTGGACATAGATTAAAAGTCGAATCATGTAATTTTTTAATATTCTCTTTTGTACTCGTTCTTCCAATTTCATTTTAATTGTAACTCTTCTTCACTCATCAACTTCCTAACATATACTACTAGGCACTAGCTAAAAGCTAGGAACAAATTAAACCTAATAATAATACAACGAAAAGGAAGATCGGAACGGTCTTGATCTCATGAAAAAACGCAACAAAACCATTTTTTCTTTGCAGAATACTGCTTGTGGTGATTAGTTTCAGTTTTATATTTGCTCCGCGAGGTGACGTTCCCAGCAGCAGCCGAGCCACCCCTTTTCTCTTCACTGGCCTTGATAAAAACAAAAGAAAATCCATCAGCAGTTGCGGGATCATTCACATCCCACTCCCCGAATTTCGGAAGTGTGCTTCCGTGACCATGAGATGACATGATGATAGATGAATTGATCACTAACAAGTAATTAATAATGGCCTTGAATGTTGATTATCAGATAAATCATTTGGTTAATTAAACGATATATCATTTAAACTGTCGGTGTTGTACATATATGTAATGTGCATGTAGCTGATCGAATATGAGTATTGGGAATGATTCAGATTTTTTGGACGATCAAATTAAATATAGAGAGTCGGTTTAATTAAAGCAGAAAATGGATAAGATTAGAGGAGTTGTTAATGCATTCAAGCCACTGCACTCGTATCAAACACGGATGGGACGCTGCGGTTTTGTTAGGCTTTTAAGCACCAACCAATGTAATTTGCATTGCGTGTGCAGATTGCGGAAGCGTTGCGTGAGTGGTGAATCAGTTTATGGCCCGTTAAGCACGTGTTACGAACTTGCTTCCTTATCTTTTTTTTTGGATGGGACTTGCTTCCTTATCTTTGTTTTATAACGAGTTCTCTTTTCTTTTTCTCAAGTTTTTCCTTTTTTAAAAGTGAGAACGTTTATTTTCATCTAATTTTCGTTAACTTCATGGAAAGAGTTCACACAATAACTCCACCGCAAAAAACCAAACAATAAAATCATAACACGAATTTTGCCGACACATGTTCAGTTCAATATTCATTCCATTGTGCCATCAGCAGATGAATAACAGCAAAATACTCAAATGATTTTATTAATATTATTTGAAAAAAGTTTCTAATGGATACTCCAACATTCAACCACCTTTCTTCCCTCCCCCCCCCCTAGCATCAAAATCTAGTGCCTTTCTAGTATATTATGTCTATTTTTATACTCTTTTCGAAATAAATATCATTATTTTTTTGGTTAAAATCTTTTTAAGATTAAACGTTGTTGTAATTTTTTTGGTGTAGATATAAAGCGAATAAATAGTATTTAAAATAATTATTATACTTCTATTACGAGAAGTTCAGATTCTGAGTTTTCGGGTAGAAATTATTAAGTTTTTCTTTAGGAAAAAATTACACATAAGGTAATATTTACTTCTATATTTATAAAATTCTTTCCAATTCTTTTACGTCAAAAGTCAACTTATTTGATCAAATCTCTACAAAACTTCGATATGAGCTCGTTATTCTCCGTCAGATAATATTAGTTCTAAAGATGAGTAGACAAGGGTCCTAGCTTCACTTGTTCACTTGTTTGCTTTTATTTAGAAATTTGGGGGCAAGTCGCACACAAGCTTGATGGACTGAGTTGAACATAAGCTTGACCAATTAAATTTGAATTTAATTTTCAGTTGGAATTCTAAAAGAGATAGAGGAAGAAAAAACTATTTTTTCTTTGCCCACCCTTTCTAGAATCCCCCCCCCCCCCAAAAAAAAAAATTGTACACACACAATCATAGACAACTAAAATTTCTTGATTTTTGAATTTTTTTTCTTGTTTTCTAGTGAAATCCACGTCAACAAACAATCGAAGTCCTCATATTTTGTAAGAAAGAAAAGAAGTGTTCACATTGTAAACGTAAAGTGAATGACCAATTCGTACGTAATAAGGTTCTTATTATCTTATATGAATGGCTAACAAACATTAGAGAATTAAAAAAATCTTTCTTAATTTTTCAAAATTTTTTATTATTGTTCATTACATTTCTAACCATTCGATTAAATCTAACTGATGTCAATTCTAAATGGGTAACCCCCTAGGAAAATTAAAATACGCATATTAAATCTCTCCAATTAACGTACCACTTGGGACTTGACTTGAGAGTCCCATAATCTTGTATAGGATTGGCCGATTGACAATAAAAGACTCGCAGAACATCTTTATGAGTACGAATATCAACTATCAAAATGAGTAAGAAAGTATTAATTGCTATCACGATCGAATTCTTATATCAAACTAACTTAATTTTTACGTCTTGCGTCTATAATTATATATGATATAACTGAGTTAATTTATTTGGCATACGTAATATAATATTAAATGGTTTATGGGCTGACTCAGAGACCAGAACTAAGCTGTATAGTCTCGCACTCTATATATATATATATATATAATTCCTCATATAGGAGGTAGAGGTAGAGGTAGAGGTAAAGGGAGAGAGACGAAATGGCAATGGAATGTTTGGGCGGTCGTCTGTGCTCTGCCTCTGCTAATAACGTGCCACTGACTCCAATAGACTTCCTTGAGCGAGCTGCCCATGTCTATGGAGATGCTACTTCCATTATTTACGGCTCTGTTAGATTTTCTTGGAGACAAACTCATCAAATATGCCTCAAGCTTGCTTCTGCTTTAGCTCAGCTGAAAATTTCTCGTGGTGATATCGTGAGTTTCATTTTTCCTCATCTTCATTTCACTCATTCAACGCTTTATGCATAAATATTTTTATTAATATTAATTGATTTCTTTAAGATCACTTCTAATATTATTGCCTTCCGCTATATAAACATATATACAGCTAACTGGCCTTATTAATTACTACTTAATGCATGGCTTGTTTCTTATTCATAGCTACTGATTTTTTTGTTAACAAATTAAAAGTCTCCACACAACAAACAACTCCTCAAACTTGAAACCAGAATCCAGAAGGTCTTGCTTCCACATGAAAGTTATATGAATGGTAAAAGATTGATATTACGGGACTCAATTATTTGTGACCGATGCACACGCACATATGCATATCTGTGTTGGTTTTGAGTTAAGCGATGATTTTACATGGTTTTAAAGTCAGATTTTAGGTCCAACGATAACTTAATTAACGATAGCTTTAGATCGGAAGAAATGTTAATAACAAACAATAACATTGGAAACAGCGAAGACAATCGACGGTATGAATCTGCTATTTCTTCCATTGGAGATGCTCAGCCTCAGAAAGCTTTAAAATATAGAAAAAAAAAGGAAAATAACCTTTGAAAATTATTGATACAACGTGCCAAGTGGACTCCAAAAGGTCAAGATGCATTAGGTTCAAGTCAATGGAGTTTAATATAAAACCTCTACTTGTAATTTGGTGAATATATTTTATAAATGTTGTTTTATAAAATATACAGCCATAGGAGAATTCGTACTTTATAGCCAAAAATTGAAGTGGATATAGTAACACATTAATTGGCGGACCCTCTTCAACTTCAACAAACTCACAAGTCTTTTATAAACTTACAAGTCTTTTATTAATTTCTTGGTGTTCAATTATGACAAAATTTTAAAATTCATTAAATTTTAGAAATTCTAAAATATATGTCATGCACGCATTAATTAATTATAATATAACAAAGATATTCTAAAATTTTTAGAATTGCACCCAATCATGAACCCGGGCAAATTAATTGCAAAATTTATCGGTTCCATTTTGCACGATTGATGCAAGTGACTAGTCCATGTTCGACGAACATTAACATAAAAAAGAAAGGTCATCATAAAATTAAAATTAAAGTTAAAAGGCATCTATTTCTAGCTAGCTAGTATCCAATTTCGATTCGACTGTTAATAGGCTAGCGGGTCAACTTGGAAAACAGCTCATTGGGCCCTGCTTGCTATTTGGGCAGGTTGCGGCTATGGCACCAAATATTCCAGCACTGTACAAGCTGCACTTTGCTGTTCCAATGGCAGGGGCAGTTATCTCTGCACTTAATACCAGGTTAGATTCAGCCACATTGGCATCAATTCTTCGACAGCTGGAAGCCAAGATCATATTTGTCGATTATCAATTTGTGGAAGTTGTCCAAAATGCACTTGACATACTCGCCCCCAATCACAAATGTGACAAGGCACCTCTCCTTGTGACAATCCCTGAATGTGACCACTACCAACCAAGTAGTTGTTCAGTAGCCAACAATTTCCCATCGGGTAGTTTGGATTACGATGATCTTCTTGAAATGGGAAAAGCTGATTTTGAGATGATGCAACCGAATCACGAATGTGATCCGATTTCTGTGAATTATACTTCAGGATCAACTGGGGATCCTAAGGGGGTAGTTTACAGCCATAGAGGTGCCTATCTCAATTCTTTGGCACAGATTTCTCGCTGTGACGTGAGAGACATGCCTGTGTTTCTATGGACACTCGACATGTTTCGATGCAATGGCTGGTGCTGCACTTGGGCAATGGCCGCTGTTGGTGGCATCAATGTCTGCATTAGAACTGTCTCAGCAAAAATCATATTTGATTCTATTCTTATTCACAAGGTTACTCATTTATGTGGCCAGCCCAGAATTCTCAACATGATTGCAAATACATCGGCAAGTGACCAAAACCAACTTCAACGGAAGGTAACTATTGTCATTGCTGGTGTTCTGCCTACAATCGAGGTTCTAGAACAAGTTGCAAACTTTGGATTTAACATCCGCCACGCATATGGAATGACAGAAGTTCTTGGTCCAGCTATTGTAAGACAATGGAAACCTGAAGGGGAGTCTTCAGCATTGGATCATGAACATGAAATGACCAAACATCGCGAAGGGCTTAACAATCTTCTAATTCAAGGGGTCGATGTGAAAGGCCAGAATACGATGAAAAGTGTACCACATGATGGAAAAACTCTGGGTGAAGTAATGTTTAGAGCCAATACTGTGATGTTGGGATACTTCAAGAATCCGAAAGCAACAGAGGAAGCTTTCAGGAATGGATGGTATCATACTGGTGATCTTGCGGTCAGAAATCCTGATGGGTACGTTCAAATGAAGGATCGAAGAAAGGACATTATCATTTCTGGGGCAGAGATTATAAGCTCATTAGAGGTGGAAGCAGTGTTGTTAAGTAATCCAAAGGTTTTGGAAGCTGCTGTTGTTGGAAAAGTTGATGATCAATTGAAGGAAGTGCCTGTT
This sequence comes from Citrus glauca, assembly GCA_029633175.1. NCBI lineage: Eukaryota > Viridiplantae > Streptophyta > Magnoliopsida > Sapindales > Rutaceae > Citrus > Citrus glauca. Next base: position 8,816,419 of record JAQOOD010000001.1, read on the forward strand.
GCTTTTGTGAAACTGAAGGAGGGACGTGAAGCAAGCCCTGAAGAGCTTGTTAAGTTTTGTGGGGATGAATTGCCAAGTTATATGGTTCCAAGGGCCATATTTTTTGAAGACATACCAGTCAATTCTACTGGTAAAGTGCAGAAATTTGTGCTCAGGAGGAAGGTCAATGCCACTGCCGCGGGGTGGTCGCTCTAATCAAAATAAAGATTTAATTTCATGTATCAAAAAATAAATAAATAAAGGTTTAATTTCATTCGCTTTGATTCCCCTGAGATACTACTGTCCAAATTTCAATGTTCTTTGGAAGTCAAAAACTTTATGTAGAGTCAATTAGATCAAATATTCACGACAGCCTGTTATCAATTAATATTCTGTGTTACCAAAATTTTACTTCCCGTTTTGATATCTACGTTAATGATCCCAAGAAGGGCCCAGGTTTTTTTTTAATTCTATAATATAACAGATTCTACAATTAGGATATTTTACAATTGTGATTTTTTCGTGGCATGTATTCATTTACAAATTTTATAATTGAGATCTTCTAGGATCTTCTTTGTGACATGTATTCATAATTAGGATTTTTTTTATGGCGTGTACTCATCTAGAGCATTACTCCTCTAAAACGTTATCTACATTCTTTAAACTCTCTCAAATATTCAAGAACTGTTCATCATCTAAAGCACTATCCAGATTTTTTAAATCTTCTCAAATATTTGAGATTTATCCATCCTCTAAAGCGCTACCTAGATTCTTTAAATTTTCTCAAATATTCAAAATTTGTCCACTCCGTTCATATTTCGTAAGGAATGAATTGACTCCATTCAATTATTTAATAATTAAAGGAGAATTATAAATAACTCTCATAAATATTTTTATAAAAACTCGAATTTTTATATTCAACATTATAACTGTAAGGGCTCCCACTGGACCAAAAGCCCAGGAGCCCCAAGTAAATGTTCACATAAAAGACACTAAAAAAAACAATGTGCTCATCATATATTCGACAAAGCTTCAGTTTTCACGTGAGCATTGCCTTCGGACAGCAGAGGCCCTAGTACCAGACACTCATTTCAATAATTTGAGGAAATTTTAATCACCACGGCAACAGAAAATTGAGAATTAATGGGGTTGGTATGTTTATGATGGAAATTGGCCAAGACAAAGACCAATCAAGCATGTTGTAGGGCAACGTATTACGCGTAGCATCAGTGAAAATCTGAATTTGTTTTTCCAATACAGCTAAGCTGATCAAGAAAGCGAATGGAGGAATGCACTTATTGGGAGGGGCCACTTCAGAGAATTAAAAACCTAACATGTGAATTTCACTTGAAATGGTCACAAAATTCCAATTAATGAAGTCAATCTCATGGTAGCTTGATTTTAAAATCACATTGATTTTTGCGAAAACAACTTATCAACTACTTCTTTTATTGTGCTTTTTCAAAATATATTTTTCTTCTGGTCCTCTCTCAAAAAATCATCCTCACATTAGAGAAAAGTCATACATATAATTTTATTACGATTTACCTTGAATAAATTTCTCTAAGTTCTAGATACACGCAGCATTATTTTTGTCATTCATGTATGTACTACATCAAAGCAACAGATGTATTACGAGACTACGAGTGTACGACTAATAATATCACGTGGCTTGTTTAAATAAGGAAGCTACTGATTGATGGAAACTAGAAAAAAAACGAAAAAGAAAATGATCGTAAACAACCTAGATGAAGCCCTCAATTCTTAGGAAATCCTTTGATAATCGTAATTGGAATTTACTGTAAATGTAAGGTTATTATGTTTCTACTGCTCAGTGCTCGTAATCCAGTAATGGCACGTGCCCTTTATTTTAACATAAGCTTATAATTAATCCAGTAAAGTAAGGCAGCGTGGCATATGTATCCTGATTTCACATTTATTTGCCTATAATAATATAACATTATTTTAACTGAACAAACAAATAATGTAAGATAAACATGTACTTATTTTAAAACATCAAATGTAAGATAAACATGTACTTATTTTAAAACGTGCGGCACCAATTGTAATACATCAGAGTCCACACACTGACGCTGACATATTCAACAAATGCACAGCTAACCGCTACATAACGACATTAACGAGCTGCAAAATTGCCACCGAGCGTTTGTCCTCCACTGAGACTCTTCAGTTCAGGTAATATTTTCAGTTTTCACGCACAGCTTTCTTTGTCCAGTTGAACTTTTAGCTTTATGGGTGTCTTTTTAATGCTGCTACCTCTGACATTTTCTTTGCAACCAAAGAGAAATATGCTGAATGTTCATGAGCTTTCTGTGACAAATTGGTTTGACTATTGTATGTTGTTGCTGTGATAGAGGTTTCTTTGGGTTAGTGGGAATTTACCTTTTCGGAAAGGAAAGTGGGGTTTCAGTTAACTCTAGCCACATTGTTGTATTCGGTTCAATTCAATTGATTCTTTTCTATTCTGGGTTTTTATATTAGAGTAACGTGATTATTCTTATACGATAATGTTGTCTCTTCTGTTTTAATATGTTCTTTCAGTAACCAACTCAAACTGTTGCCGATGTGCACATGTTTCTACAGTACAATGTTGTTAACAAATCATTTGGAATATGCTCTTTGTTGAATTTTCATTGATTGTATGATACACATAGGCCGATCATCAGCAATATGGCAGTTAATCAGTTCATCGGAGGACGCTCTTGTGGAATTACTGGTACGAGTTTCCAAAGAAGAGCAATAAACAAAATGGGCAAAGCTTTTCCAATCTATAGCATGGTCATAGCTCCTCCCAATTGTTCCTTTGGGGCTATAAATCGGGATAAAAATGGCTTCAACCCTGCCATTATGTGTTGTGGATCAGTCAGTGATCAACATGCTTCAGATTATATCACAATCAATCCTCCCGGTGTTGAGGAAATGTTAGCATCTGATGGTGGAGAACTGAGCAAGTAAAGCTTGAAACTTATTTGCTTTAGGCGTTTAAACTAGAAGATGACTTTCTGTGAAGTTTTTATCATTTCTTCTTGTATCAGCACTATCTTTCTTCTTTTTCTGGTTGCTGAGGTTCTGAATTTTTTCCCAGTGAGTCAAGGAAGAGTGCTGCCACCAGCCAATCATGTGTGCAAAATGTCCAGCTTGACCTTATAATGCTTTCTTTACCAGCAATTGCTGGACAAGCAATAGAACCCATGGCACAACTAATGGAAACAGCTTACATTGGCAGACTGGGTAAGTTCTATATTCATGCCAAATTTCTTCACCTTCAATTTGTTCAGAAGGTTATTCAAATTCCTTTTCTTTTTCCCATGCTTCTGCTTTTCCATGCTTTTTTCATACTGAATTTTCCTCTTTGGTTCATCGAAGCTGATTGGGAATTTTGAAGTCGTGGTCTCTTCCTTTCGATTGAGAATTTTATGATGCATGTGACTATAATTCTCTTTTATTCCCCCTTGAGCTCTTATATAATTAATGTACTGAAAAGGTCCCTTGGAGCTGGCATCAGCGGGTGTTTCGACATCAATATTCAACATCCTCTCAAAAGTATTCAATATCCCTCTCCTCAGTGTTGCAACATCATTTGTGGCTGAAGATATCTCAAGAAGTTCAAGCAAAGATTCTACTTCAGGTGAAGTTACAGTAGATCTCGGAAAGCTCTATTCAACTTTAAGACCTTACTAAGTTGTTCTCATGTTTATTTGAATCAACTTACATGAAATGGTGCAACTAACTTTCCTTTGAATATGACCGTAAATGATGTGCAGATAGTAGCTGTCCAAACGTGAGTTACAATGGCTGTGATGAATCAACTGATAGAAAGCTTCTACCTTCTGTCTCAACGGCTTTAGTTTTAGCACTTACAATTGGAATTCTCGAGGCTTTAGCGATGTACTTTGGATCTGGACTGTTTCTCGACATTATGGGAATATCATCAGTAAGTTGAACTCAATTTATTACTTTGGTTGTACTAAGGCAATTGCATAGTTCTCTAATTCTGCTTCCGTTTGTCCTGACCGACCGCATTAGTGATATTATAACTCGGCATAGATCCCAATTCTGTTACTTGCCAAATCTTTACTTTCATTGCGAGTTCATTTATTCATTTTTTTATATGCATCTATTTCCATTTACAGGGGACAACTATATTTAAAAATCATTTTCTGGACAGGCATCATCTATGCGCATTCCAGCACAGAGGTTTCTGTCTTTGAGAGCAATTGGTGCTCCTGCAGTAGTTCTTTCTCTGGCCATTCAGGGCATCTTCCGTGGATTTAAGGATACAAGAACTCCTGTATTTTGTCTAGGCAAGATTTTGGCCAACCTTGTGAAATTATTGCGAAGAAAGAAAGCTTTTCTCTTTTTGTTGCATTTCATAAATGAATGACTAGAAAGATACAGGCAAAAAGTTCTCTTTTATTTGTTGAGCTGGATCTTTCTGGAAGCAAAGAAGTGATTAAATCTTAGATGACCGTTTTTCAGGATTGGGCAATTTCTCAGCTGTATTTATGTTTCCGATGCTCATGTACTATTTTAAGCTAGGTGTAACTGGAGCAGCCATTTCTACTGTTGGATCTCAGTATGTTCTCCCCCTGATTAAAGTCTTCTTTTTCTTTGATGACACCAAAATCGTACAATGACATGATTTGCTTCATCTTTTTCAGATAAATGGTCACACTTTTGATGATTTGGTATCTTAATAAGAGGACTATTTTATCAATTCCCAACATGAAGAATTTGCACTTTGGTGACTACCTAAGATCTGGTAATTGTCTTCCCTTAATATGCCATTATTTCTGAATCTAGCATGTTTCCATCTATTGTTCTCTTGGGTTTTGATGTCTTTTCAAGAACTGAATTCAAATTTAAAGCTTTTTGCCCATAAATCATCTGTTTTTCTGCGCATTGCATGGATGTATTTGCATACCAGGTAAAATAGAATGAACCTTGTGTCCAGGTGGTTATCTTCTTGGGAGAACTCTGGCTGCTGTCATGACTATAACTTTGAGCACTTCAATAGCTGCTCGTCAAGGAGCTTTAGCTATGGCAGCTCATCAGATATGCTTACAAGTGTGGTTATCTGTCTCTATGCTTGCAGATGCACAAGCTGCATCTGGTCAGGTAAAATTTGAGGAAGATTACTGGGTTATCTACACAGTAATTTACATGTAGCAAGATATTGTTTTAGTTAATCATCTGGTTGCTTTATTGAGGTTTAAATTTTAAATATAAGGAAACAAAACAAGGAGTCTCTTGATTATTCTTATGAATGTGCTTACTTACTTAGGACTATCCAGATACTCATTTTCTCTTTTAATTTTGAAGACAAATTGTAGATTAAGTTGTTGGCTTACTTTTAGTTGCTTTGAACATTGTTAATTCTCCATTACTTGTTGTAGGCTCTTATTGCTAGTTCTTTTGCTAAAGGGGACTACAACACTGTGAAAGAGATTACCCATTTTGCTTTGAAGGTGACTTTTGCTTTACGGAACTGCATAAGATGTTTGGGTCATCCACATTCTAAGCCTTCTTTATTCTTTTTGGGTTGACTCTGTTTGATGATTATTTGATTCATATTTTCTCCAGACTGGGTTGTTTACCGGCATTACTCTAGCTGTCATATTGGGTGCTTCTTTCAGTTACTTAGCCACATTGTTTACCAGTGACACACAAGTACTTGGGATTGTTAGATCTGGTTTATTGGTATGTATGTATCTGCTGTTGGTGTGTCTGTGACTATAGTAATGACTTATGAGGTGTTATTATATTCATCACGTGATTATTTTTTTTGCAGTTTGTCAGAGCCAGTCAACCTGTAACTGCAGTGGCTTATATTTTTGATGGCTTGCATTATGGTGTCTCAGATTTTTCTTACGCTGCTTACTCAATGGTAAGCTACCATACCAAATTTGGTACTTGATAGATTAAATGCTGTGAAGATTCTAGTCATCACTTGTATAGGTTGTTAAATCTGTGTAAGTGATGTTCAGATGGCGGTGGGAGCAATTTCTTCAGTGTTTTTGCTCTATACTCCAAGAGTCTTTGGCCTTTCAGCAGTCTGGTGGGGTTTGACTCTTTTTATGAGCTTGCGTGTGGTGGCTGGATATTTCAGGTACATCTTGTGGAATTTTGCTAATGCATCATTTTGGCTGCTTATTGATAATGTCACATAATGAATGGTCCAGAGTATTTATAACTTTGTGTCCATCAAAAAAAAAAAAAACTTTGTGAAAGCGCCTTTGGTTGTATTTCCGCAGATTATTATCGAAGAATGGTCCGTGGTGGTTCTTACAGAAGCATATGCCAAAACTTGAGGTATGTATAATGTAAATAAAGCATATCGATTTGATTATCAGTAATCTATCTTTCCCTCTTTAAATAAACAGTTTGTATCGGTCATCTATGTATTCTTATTTTCTTCATTTCCAGATTGCCAACTGAAAAGGAGCAACCATCTTGTTATGAGCAACTCCTAGTCCTGGTGTATGTAGTACATAAGAAGCAAATCAGTATTCCCAATCTTGTCTTTGTCCTGCTGCATTTTTATTTTTAATATTTTTTTTAATAATGTATATTTAATGGTGACAAACTGGTGTGTGGACTTCTTAATTTTTTATTTATTTTTGACAAGAAAATGAAACTTTCATTCAAGAACAAAAGAGTACATCAGATGGATGATTATCCTTCCATGTGACAGTTTCCGAGCTTCTCAAAGCTCTTTTAGCAAGAGAGTGAGCACAACTATTACAACATCTTGGGACATGTTGAAATGATAACGATTGAAACTTCTCCTTGTAGCTGTGAATATCTGAAATTATCCACACAATCTCCTTCCTGCTACTGGTTTTATTGTTGGCTAAATTGGCAACTGAAGAAAATATAGAGGGTAATTAAATTTGTTCGAGAAATAGAAGGTATTTTATTTTGGTGAAGGGAGAGATTTAATTAAAATGGTCACAAAGATCAGCAAATATTTAAAAAGAGACACCAAAATCTTTTTTTGACCATAATACTCTTTGAATATAATAATTAAAAAAATTAATCTTAAAGTTTTTTAATTAATTTAAATTTAATATAAAATAATATAATCTATTTAGTAGACTAATAATATTAAATTATTTTTAAAATTTAAAATAATATTAAAAATTTAAATTATTATATTTATATTTAAAAATATATCTATATTTGTTATAAAGCTTTTAAATAAGTCTTTGGGTTAAGTAGATTCTACAATTAAAAAAAATAATATCTCCCTATTGATAATATTAATATTATTTTAAGGATAATATTCAAAATAATTTTAACTTTAATTATTTTATTTTAATATTACATAAAATATAAATATTTAAGTTATTTTAAAATGTATATATTATTACATTTATTTGAAGGCTAGGTTTATACAGTTAAAGAGTATTATACTTAAAAGAGAAACTTAATGTCTCTTACTGAAAATTTAGAATACTTGTGATTATTTCTCTAAAATTTTATTTTTTCCGTCTATTATCCATCATATGAATAAACAAATAAAAATTTAAAAGTCACCCAGTGATAATCTAATTATTTACCTAATTTATTTTATTATAACTTATAATATGATTAAAACATATAAAAATTAAGTCATATAAAAAAAGGAGCCAAGTGGGCTAATGTGTGATTTTTACATTATTTTAATTGGCCTATAAGTTACAATGTAAGTTAATAGGGCACAAAAATAAATAATAGCGACCCACCGCGTTGAATCTCTCTCTCAATGATACACCCCAGAGCAGGGGTCTAAATTTGGTTATAAATTATCCTCCTCGATCAATAATCAGTCTTTCTCGTGAAAACACATCTTATGACAATAATAATAATAATAATAATAATTATTATTATTATATCTATAAAAAGAGTAAGCAGTGCACTGTAATGATAATATATAATGAATAAATAAATAAATAAAAACGGAAATACGCATCACAGTTGACACATGCCTTCATTGAAATCAAGATTAATCACCATTATGAAATCAGAGTTTGAAAGGATCATGTGAGGTCTCAAATAACTCAAGTTTATCCTTATTAATAAAAAAAAGAAATAAATGCGATGGACTTGGCAGCAGCGGCTGGCTCAAAGCTTGGGTCAACAACTGCCAACTGAAGTGGTAAATTACCACCGTCGAAGGGGAAGAGATATCCAATCCAATCTATCTGATCAGTGAACACAAAAACACGAAAACAATGAATAACTTTTTGAAGGCTTCATTGCTTGGTTTGAATCGTAATTATCAGAAGAGCATAATAAGTCGAAGTAACCGAGGATTTTGTGGTTTTGGGATGGGGGTTGGCGGTAAAAATGAAGCAGCAGAGACGGACACATGGAAATCAATGGTTCGTTGCTCGGCAAACTGCGCTCCGTTGACTCCTATAACCTTTTTGGAGAGATCAGCAAAAGTTTACAGAGACAGACCATCACTTGTTTATGGTTCCTTAAACTATACTTGGACCCAAACTCATCAACGCTGTCTTAGACTTGCTTCTGCTCTCACCCAATTGGGAATTTCCAAAGGACATGTGGTCAGTATCTCTCTATCACTTTCTTTGCCCAAATTAAATGGCTGCTTCTTCATTTTCTTTAATTGAATTTTTATACATACATGTTAATGTTTGTCTTTTTGGGGGATCCCGACTCTTACCACCACACCACTTCCTTACATGCTTCATTTAATCTTGCAAACTGGACATTCTATAAACTCTTTATTTCTGTTTTTGTTTTCTTGATTTACATCCTCAAGTTCATTGAAATCCACGGTTAATTTGGTTTTCTTTTGTGAAAAGTCCTGGTCAATGTTTTTATTCACTTGGCTATTTGATCTTTTATATTCAACTCTAACCCATATCCCATATCCTATTATCTGTTCTGGTCCTAAATTTTATGACATTATTCCTATCCTAAGCCTACCTTCGTGATTGCAATTATTGACTATGTAAATCATACAGGTTGCAACTCTGGCCCCTAATGTTCCAGCAGTATATGAGCTGCATTTTGCAGTCCCAATGGCTGGGGCAGTCCTTTGTACACTTAATTCACGTCATGACTCTGCTATGGTCTCTGTTTTACTTAGACATTCCGAAGCAAAGATTCTATTTGTAGACTACCAGTTACTCCCCGTTGCTCGTGGGGCACTTGATCTTCTAGTGAATGCGCAAGTAAAACCACCAATCCTAGTTTTAATTGCTGAATCCAATAGCTCATCTTCTACGAGTTCAGCTGCTGTAGATTACGAGTACGAGCGCTTCCTTGAAACAGGACATAGTGGGTTTGAGATAAGAAGACCAGGTAATGAATGGGATCCTATTAGTTTGAATTATACTTCTGGCACAACATCACGGCCCAAAGGAGTAGTTTATAGTCACAGGGGAGCTTATCTTAACTCACTTGCTACGGTTTTTCTTCATGGGATGGGTTCAATGCCTGTTTACTTGTGGACCGTACCTATGTTTCACTGCAACGGCTGGTGTCTTCCCTGGGGGGTGGCAGCTATGGGTGGCACGAACGTCTGCCTGAGAAGTGTCAATGCTAAGGATATATTTGAGAGTATAGCCGCGCATAATGTGACAAACATGGGAGCTGCACCAACTGTCCTTAACATGATTGTGAATTCACCCGTCAGTGTCCAGAGGCCACTTCCCCACAAGGTGGCGATTGCGACGGGCGGTTCACCACCGCCTCCCCAGATCCTTTCTAAGATGGAAGAGTTGGGATTTGACGTAACTCACTTGTATGGCCTTACAGAAACTTATGGCCCTGCGACTTATTGCTCATGGCAACCTGAATGGAATTCTCTACCTGTAGCTGAGCGATCAAGGATCAAATCCCGGCAAGGAATGCACCATCTTGCCTTGGAGGATGTTGACATAAGAGATCCAGTCACCATGGAAAGTGTACCAGCTGATGCCAAATCAATAGGTGAAATTGTGTTCAGAGGACACACTGTAATGGGTGGATACCTCAAGGACTTAAAAGCAACAGAGGAAGCTTTCAGAGGTGGTTGGTTTCATACTGGAGATCTTGCTGTGAAGCATCCCGATGGCTACATAGAAATAAAGGATCGATTGAAGGATGTAATAATTTCTGGTGGAGAGAATATAAGCTCCGTGGAGGTAGAAACAGTATTGTTCAGTCATCCAGCAGTTCTCGAAGCTTCTGTCGTTGCGAGGCCAGATGATCACTGGGGACAGACTCCTTGTGCATTTGTTAAGTTAAAAGAAGGACATAGTGCTGATGCTCAAGAAATAATCAAGTTTTGCCGGGATCACTTGCCACATTATATGGCTCCTAAGACAGTCATTTTTGAAGATTTGCCCAAAACTTCAACAGGAAAAGTGCAAAAGTTCATACTGAGGAAGAAAGCAGAGGCCCTGGGCAGCCTTTCTTAATCCTAAAACAAATGTAAAGTCATGTTTCCAAATAAAATGTCACTTTCATCACATGGTCATTGATTATTACAATCTTCACAAGCTGGAGAGCCATAATAAATGTCAATTGTACATGGCATTTGCTTTAATGTCAAAATTGTCATCATTGTAATGGCAGAATCCAGCACTTTTATGATCATGTATATTTGCAGAGTAAGTTGCTCATATAATGGCCCGTGCAGGATGTTGATTAACATCAAGGTGAAGAATGCCACGATGATGTACAGAACCACAGTATAGATGATCTCCAATCTTGATTGCAATGGAAATGAGTGACATTTCAGGATCGTAATAGTGAGCAATTGGTTTTCCGTCCAAGTCAACGATAAAAACCCCGCTGCTGCTTTTGTCCATGCGTGGCATCCCTAGGTACCTCACCACCATTCCTGAAACCTTTCGGATAAAGGGATATCTGTATGCTAGATCCCAGTAAGTTGAAAATTCCTGCATAATTACACAAAACTGTTTGAAATGGGACAAATGGTGCTGAAATTGATTCGTATTACCTATTGCCCAAAATAATAATAATAACAACATATTACAAGTAGAAAGAATTGTGTTTACCGTTGCTAATGCAATCAAGTAATGGCCTTCTCCATCATAACGTATGTTATCAGGCAAGCCTGGCAAAGTCTCAATGAACTTCTCCACACGTCCAGCGTTCTTGCCTTTGATGTAAAATTTTCTGCACCTTCTCCTGCAGCAATAAAAAATGAAGGCATTAAGAAAACATATTTAGGCTCTGTTGTGTTTTCGGCTAGTGATTTGATTTCACAAGAATAGTGGATCAATCTCAAACTAAGAAAAGTAGGCTGAAAAACAACATACATTGAGGTCTCACAATAAACGAGATGAGTTTGGTCTGGTGAAAGCACAACTCCGTTAGCAAAGTAGAGGTCGGAAACGAGAACTTTGGTTTCCTTGGTAACTGGATCAAAGCTTAGTAATCTGCCATTAGGCTTTCCCTCAAAAATATCAAGGATGTATTCCCTTAAGTAGTATTTATACGAAGCATCTGTAAAATAAATCATGCCATCATCAGCAACATCTACCGCATCCGTCAGCTTGAATTTTTGACCTTCGGCCTCATCTGCTAGCAACACTGTTGAATTTCCACTTATTTTCAGTAGCCCCTGTTACATAATGGATAGAACACAAATCTTTTATTTAAGAATGTAACCAACCCTTTTTCATAAAAGGTCAGAAGGGCCTTGTTAATTTCCATATAGTATAGTTATTTTATATTGCTTAGGCTAATAAAACAAGCGATATTTATTATTATTATTATTAAAAAAAGTGGGAGTGACATGTAGATTCTCAAGTTTTTTGATATCCTTAATTTTTTATTACTCATCAAGACACGAGTCATCATCACGTACACATGAGTTATCACAATGTCAATTACAATGCGAGTTACGAGAAATTTTAAATAAATATATCGTATCAGCATATACTATAACCTTAATTTAAAAATGGAATTAAAAAAAATGAACTATTTTGGTGAAAGTTAGTGAAAGACAAGACTGACCTTGTAAGCGTCCGCAACGATCATAGTGATACGATCGGCATCGGGATCGCTGTTTGCAAAAGCGATTCCCAGTGGTCGGCCGCCAGTATTAATCCAGTTGTGAACAAGTGAATCAGCCGGCAAGTCGTTGAGCGTGACTCGCTTAATCCACCCATCTTCACAGCCGGTGTAAATGAGTTTGGAGTGAGCATCATACAAAAGATCTTCCGGTCCCTTCAAGACTCCATAACCTACCTTCTCCGATCCTTGTAACATGCGTTCGTTGCGCAGCGCCGCCGTTAATGGCGGGTGAGTGAACTCGTGGACAGGAATTGGAGCTGGGTCGAACGACTCGAGTTTGTAAACCAGCATGGCTAAAAATACAGGACCACCCGTTAAAAATACAGTAACAAGCCATAACCTAGAGCTGCTGCTGCTGCTGCTGGTATCAGCGGAAACTGATTCAGGCATCGAGTTTGGCATCAGTTTAGTTTGGTTTTATAGCTGTTATGCAAAAAAGTAGTTGAGATGAGATTTAGCGCATATATGTACATATGTAGAAAATGATAAAAGAACGAACCGAAGACAAGGGACGATAGAAACGCAGTTTTAAATTGCCGTTTCATTCGTTTTTTAATCTTCCGTTAGTAAAATATTGTGTGGATCCATAAAAAATTAAAAAAAAAAAATCATTCCCCAACCATTCATTTTACTCTCCCAACCACTCATTTAAAATAGTCTAATATGTTGGACTCCAATCTAATAATAAACGATTAAAAGTCAACTTTTTTTCTATAAATGGATATAATAAAATGTGGGTCCCACGCCTGATCCACATTTCCCTAGATGCGTGAAGGTTGCGGCAACGGATTTGCCAGCATTTCAAATACGTAAATTCGATTTTACTTAACATGCGATGCACGTAATTATCTAGAAGGCTAGGCATCACATGCCACATCCACGTGAGAAAAGCCATATTGCATAGTTGGCTTGGGAGTTTTGGCTTTTCTTTTACATGCTGGATTCACCGATGGGAATCTGGAATCAGACTAATACCCATATTTACTTAATAAAAAAAAAAAAAATAATGAGATTTATTTTGGGAGATTCTACAGTAATTTGAGAATTAGAAATGGAAATCTGATTCGTAAGGGGATTTGGGAATCTGACTCTCATTCCTAAAATTTTCTATTTTGCCACAATTAATTCTTCATTATTTCTAAAGTGCCCTTACTTCAAATAAAAAAATATAAATAGCGAAAAATAAAAAAGAAAAATCCTAAAACCTAAATTCTCTCGCACTCGACTTCCAGCCGAACGCCATTGTAGGTGCTTCTATCACCATCATGCCCATAATCATCCACCATCTTCATCGTCGCTGGTCTGTCGATCGTGGACCACAGTTGGTTGCCGGTTTCGTATTCGTTGGGTTGTCTTGATTTCATCTCCGTCTCAATTTTATCCCCATCTCGTTTCGTCGTTGTTTCGCTGCCGATTTCGTCTCTAATGGCCATGGTTCCAGTTCGATGATGATGAGATTCCAGTTCGATGATGATGAGATGCTAGCGATGATGATTTGTTGTTGCTGCTGTAGTTGATGACGATTATGGTTCTGATTTTTATTATTGTTGTTTTTTAAATAGATTATTTTGTTGATAATGATTATTTGAGATTTTGATTATTATTATTATTATTTTGTTGATTATTTTATTATTATTATTATTATTATTATTATTATTATTATTATTATTATTATTATTCAGAAGAAGAAGAATGACTTTTTAGTAATCTCTTATCATCTAATTCATTTTAATTTTGATTTGAAAACAAAGTAAGCATATAAAATAAAATTTAGCTCATTACGATTCTGATTCCTATAATTTAAATAAACAACTTATTCTAATTTGTATTTTTCATTCTCATTTCAGCACAATTCTATTTCTATCAGTTCCGATTTCAACCCATTTTAATTTCCGTTTAGTTAACACCACATAGAAGTTTTAAAATACAGTGAGCTACTTAGTAATCAGAGGCGTTGGAACGTTGAGCAACGGTGAAGATTATATTTCCAAATAAATTATGAGCAACAAAAAAATATGACAAGTCTGCCAATATCACCGGTAAACAGAATTCCATTTCGGTTAGGCAAATGTAACGAGAATTACGTCGATATTTTTATTAAAGAAACAAAAGTTTCATAGTTTCCATTCGATTCATAGTGAGAGGGGCATGAAATTTCTTCCCTTTCTCTATAATCACCATCTGCCGTTATCGCTGTAAACTTGTCCAAGGGGAGAGAGGGAACGCCGGTTTCTTACTTTGATTTGGGGCAACCGACTCCACCACCATCGATTTATGAGCCAAAAAAAAAAAAAAGAGACATTGTTGCTTTATGTGGATTAAAGCTATGTTCTTGCACCACTCATGCATGGACTTAAAAACATTTCACTTTGCAGCTTATATAACGATGATTTTACACCATGATAATCAATCCTCAAATATATCTGGAACTGGGATATAAACAGGACAGCAAATTAAAGGGCGTTGTGAAAGCCAAAAAATTGTAACTGCCCAATAACCCGCCGTGACAGAGTAGCATCTGCAGATCGAAACACAGTGGCAGTGGCATAACAATTACCTCATTTAGATTTAGATACTTACCAAGCAAGAGTTTTTGCCCTGCATAAAGAAATGCAAAGAACATTAAGAAACACAAAGACTATACGGAGTAGTATACGATGGTTGCGAGCAATGAGTAGAGTACTTAGGATAAAACTACTCATTTTGAGTGTATAAGATCTTATTTTGAAGCTTGCAATGAGACCAACTAAAGCCAAAACCGCTTTTGTTGATCTGACTTGTGGTTGAGTAGAAAATTCCACTTCTTTTTTAGTTATTTTTTAGTTTTAACTTTTAAGTTATTTTCTTATTTTTTTTGTTACTTTTAAAATTTTAATCTTTTTTTATATATCAAATTTGGGTGCAATTTATTTTGAGTTCCTCATTTAGATTAGAAGAATTTTATTATAAAATAATATTTTAGATTGATCTAATTTAGTAAATTTTTAATATTTAAATTATTATAAAAAGTGCCAAAAACTCTATTTTTATTCATTCAAACTTTCTCATAAACCAAACCACTTTCTCTTATCTATCATTCTTTTACATTTCTCCATCGTCACTGAGCAATGTCAGAAACAGGTTGAATGTATGGAGATCCAAATCTACAATTACAAATACATTTCTGAAAAATCATCAACGTAAAACAAACTTCAAGTTGGGAATGATAGAGAAAAATCAGTCTCATTTCATTCTTTTAACTACTATTCTTATCATCCTGTAGTTGCTGCTGATACAAATTGTAAACCAAACCACTTGCTTAAGCCTCTGGGAAACAAAGAATATTAGAATTTTACACACTGATAAGGCAATTACAAGTCTACTCATGGGAAAATAAGAGAGATAAATTACCCACGCCTCTATTCTACTTGTTAATTTAATTTGCAGTGTAGAGATTTTCATCTAGCACATTCTTTCTGCTAGAATTTGCCCTGGTGTCAGCAGTGGGAGAGGCTGCGTACAAGACAGAAATGTCAGTTTATGTATAGTGTAAATATATATGTACAAGGTTTCATGCTGCAGCTTCATCAACATTGGATAATCATCAAAGATTACGGTCCTAATTTTATTTTGGTAATTGTTTATCGGAATCTTGCTTTGTTTTCTAAAATTTTGAGCTGCGGAGAGAAGAAAACTTACAAAAGTAACAAGTTTCCTCTGAAAAGACTCCATTGAAGTGGCTGAATGTTCAGCAAAATGATTAGTTCTCTTCAAACCATCAATTCACCTAAAAAGTATGATTAATGCTATAATTATTCATTTTGGATGTTTAATAGCGATACCTATTGATCTGGCATTTATATATCATTTATTGAGTGGATGGTAAAAATAATAGGTTAATTTTTTATAATAAAACTAATTGTTATATACACATAGTATTAAATGAATAGCACTCAATGATTGGCGACACTTCAATGAGTATCCGAACTAAGTAAGAGAGTGAGAATCATATATTGTTGTTCTTATCAAAACCCCGAGTTCTTGGCCGTGGAATTCATAATTTGTTGAAGAACGAGGGCGCAAATTAAAAGACGTCCGTTCAAATAGTTCATTCGAACTCAAGATCTACCAGGAATTGACTGAATAGCAGCAAGAGCTGCTCGTTGCTCTGCCATTTCTTGGCTTTCACCAACTTCACCACGTAAACTATATAATTAAGAACGAAATTCTAGCATACTCGATCAGGATCAATATGCAACCAGCTAATTTGAATATCCTAAATGTTGGGAAATTGATGGGTGAAGCAGACACGCAACTAAAGTGAAATTAAAAGAAAATAAAGAACAAGTAGAAAATATTAAGTGGTTCGGTTTTTAGCCTACATCCACGAGCGAAAACAGAAAAAAAAAATATTTTATTAATGATATGAGGATTGCAAGTATTGTAATATTTTGACTTACTATCTAGAACCGCAATACACTCAATCTCTCAATCTCTCACTCACTAGACTCACAAAACTTTATAATTTAAAGCTCTTAAAATCACTTAATCTCTCTACTTGTTTTCTCTCACAAATTGGATGTAAAAACGAAATGGAGAACTTTCCTTTTATAGGCAAAATTTGATTATTAAAATATTATTGAATTTTTTCTTATCAAACTTTTCTTTCTTTTTTTTTTCCTTGGGCGGGACTTTCTCGGACTTCACTTTGGGTGGCCATTTTGAAAATATTAATGGTTTGGCATCGCCCATCTAAAAAGGTGGTGCCAACCATGACTTTGACACTAAAAAACATTGAGTGAACTATTAACACTTAGCAAGGAAGAAAAAGTATGAGTTTTCTCGACTTCTTCACAAACTGTGATAGATTTTAGTAGGTAAAGAAAGGTTCTCAAAAATTATTAATATATTAACGTAGAACAAAAAATGTCAGTATATAAAACTTGGTGCTCAAAATTTCTTATACATCAAATAAGAATTCCAGCAAAAATAATGGTTTCTTCCTAAACAAAAGATAAAAGCAAGATAGAGGAGGAAGTCAATAATTGGAATTGGAAGGAAAGCCACTATGAGTTCATATATTTTAAAAAAAAAAGTAGTGTGTGAGTGTAAACCAAACGAACCTCTTGCAGTATGAATTCCAAGAGAACTCACCTCTTAAACCGACTGGTGTAGCGTTTAAGAAGAAAAATGATCAACCATCACAATCCCCCAAGTCGAATAGTAAATCCACAATGTTCTGCGCATAAAGAACATTAATTTCATATTTAATTTTCTGCTTAATTTGCTAGACAAATGTGAATGTGATGAATAAAACTGAAAGTGAAGTATACCCTTGAATCTGATAAGACACTCCTTTATCCTTCACCATTTTAGTAATTTGTCAAGAGTTGTTTTTGCAGCATCATGCTCAGGGAGACACATAAGTTTTTCCATTTGCCAAAACATGTGCCCTAAAATTTGGTGCTTGATCGAATCCTTCGTTCCTCGCCCCAGACTCAGGCAATGGTAAGCCAAATTTTTGAGTGTACATATTTGTATATATTCATGCAACTGACGACTGACTCTTGTACGACTTTTGTTGTTGTTGTTGTACCAAAAAGCCAGATTTTTTTCAGTGAAATGGTCAAGAGGTCAACTAATGGAAGTGACGGAAATATAGCAAATTGTTATTTTTAAAGTATTATTTCAATGAAGAGTTATCTTTCAACAATTTGTGTAGTGATTTGTTTCGCAATACTAGACATAATGAAAGGATAATAATCTCTCCCTATATATATTATTCAATGATTATCATATCTCTATTATAGGCTAACCTGATGAAATGCAATAATCAACTTAAAATTCAGAAAAAAAAACAACATGTACAGACACCATAAAACTACCCGCGTTTAAAGTAAAAGAAATAAGAATGTCTCCTGATTTTTACTCTAGTGAACTTTAAAAAGTCATCCATCATGTGTGTTTTAGTGTTAGTATACAAGTAAGAATTAAATTCTTAATTTGTTTATTAATTATTAACTAACCCTTAAGTTATTTGCTTAGTACATGATCATGTTAAGAAATGAGTTGTGTTTATTACATACAAATGTAATTCTGCTGTAGTCATTTAGGCTGTTGGGTTTTCTTTGTGAACAAAGCTTTTTTCGTCTGCCTTAAGTTCTGCTCCGGTAATCTAGCTCTGTAGCTCAGAATACGAATATGAAATGGGCATTTCTTATCCATTGGCTTTGACTCAGCCACTCAATTTAATTTATGTAACAGGTTCACGGGTGGAATTGGTTCTATTTTTGGACTCTGCCGAAGCTGCATGGCTATTGTCCAATAAGTCTGCAACTATTCTTTTCTTCTAATTTTAGCCTTCATGGTTTATTTTTAAAATTTTGGATTTGGTTTTCCTTTGCCAAGGTTTGCATTCGGCTATTTGAATTTCAAAATTTTAGCTTAGCTAGCTTCTCTCGTTTGGGGGTTAATTCACATGAATAATACACACCAAAACATTAAAAAATGTGATAAAATCCATGATTATAAGTTACTACTCCAAATATTATCCTTTAAAGGGCGATCTTCTAATTATAAATTCTTAATCATATTAAAGTTAAGGAGAAGTTAAAAATAAAAAAATACAAATTTTAATATATTATACTGTATTTAAAATGTATATCTTTATTTTTAATTTTATTTCTAATTTTAATATGATCAGAATTAAAAAATTATTCATCCTTTAAATATCCTTTCCTTTAACATTCCTTTCCTTTAACATTCTGTGAAATTTCGAGGAAAAATAAAATAAAATAAAATAATAAACGAATCGCGCAAATTCACACAGTCGCACAATGCACCTTTTCCTCTTTCTCTTTGATCTTGATGTTTGTTGTAATTTATGGAAGTAGGGAAAGTGCTTGAAAATTATCAAATCAAGTAAATGTGCTTGGGCTTCGTTTTGTATGGTTTTGGGCTTCCATTTTGAGACATTCATCCATGTTTACCCCACACAAGTGATTTTTCTCCGGGACACTACCAGCATTCTAATAATAGGTTTCATTAGACACATGTTCTCCCAATAAATATAATTTTCTTGCTTAGGGAATAAACATAATCAAATCACTTAAGAGAACTTCATTGTCTGTGAAACCAACACTTTGTTGGTTCAAGCAGAGACTTCTAATCTGAATTATGGTACATGCTTAAAGGTGTTTTTCACAGCTAGAGCCTTTCCCAGATTACCTCGTGGTTAAGACAAAAATAATAATAATAATAATTTCATTAGTAAATTGCGATTACGTGTTCCAAGTTGTTCAATAATTTTTCAACTTATGCATTATGTTTTATTTTTATTTTTTAATTAACGAAAATTTAAAATGGACCTCAAAAGTTGAGAAAATCTAGATATAATAACTTGAGGAATATATCCAAAAAATTAAATAAATAAAACAAAGCAAGAACCTAAAATTTTATTACAAACTTTATTAGATCGAATGAAAGTCCTGGAATTGGAAGTTTAATTGAAGAAGGCCACACATATTGAGCCCGAATAGTTACGTAATATTGAACCACGGGTAACAAATGGAGTTTGAAGACTTAATTTTGTATAGCTTACTAATGTTGCACATGTAAAGGGCATGGTATTTAAAAGATCCAAGAGCTAAGCAAGGCTGAATTATTGCATATTTTTAGCCATAGTTTTGACAGAGAACACAGATTCTTTGACAGAAGAAAATAGAGAGCACGCCGCATACAGCAACATTAAAACCTGCAAGTTTCAAGCAACAAAAGCAACAAATGTGAATATTTCTTTTGTTTCCTTTTTTCAGTTTATCTATGATAAGCATACAGAATGGCTATATAGCTCATGTATAATCCTAATTTGCCCCATTCATAGATCCATGCCATTTGGATGCTTAGTCGTGAATAAATATTCTACTAATTGACTGTTAATTTTGTAATGACGAATTTCCAATACAAGGCTCATTAGCAGCTACTAAAGAAAACCAAATGATCTGTCGATGAAGAAAGAACAAAAATTTTCAGCCATAAAAGCTAGTTCAAAATTTATACCTTATGAATATCAAGTCACAGCTACGCCTTCTTTGGCGCCTAAACATCTTTCTAAACAGTTCTAACCTGTTAGCTAAATTTATGGCATGTTTTGAGTTGAGGTGTTGTGCCTTGCTCTAAAATGAAATGGGTGGGGATGGGTAGGTAGTAAATATTAACAAACACGTCATGAGCAGCTTGAAGCACAACAACCCACAAATATTCTCCTTAGTGTAAGTTCTAGACTGAGCAGTATTAGTTATATCAGTGCAAACTTCCATACCTCATCCCTCAAAAAGAGGAGGGAAAAAAAAATATTGAGCAGGAAAATGAGCCAAAATTACTGTTTTGACTGTAGATATCATTACTTCAGAACCAAAATTGTAACTTGACATCGATGCTTAAAATGTATAACACATTCTCTTCCACAAAATTAAAAGTAAAATGTTTATCATTTTATGTTTCAATCAATTTTAAATGAACACCAACAAACACTTTTTTCCCCCCTCCCCCCTGGCGAGTCTCAAAGACTCGAGAAGATTTATTGGAACAGAAAATTATAGAAGCTTGACAAAGTAAACTTACTGCTCATGAAACGGCATTGTTCATTGGCAGAGATTTAAGTGCGACTGGATGCACAGAATTCATAAGTAACGAGTTCTCTTGGGGAAGACTCCATTGCAATATCTGGATGCCGGCAAATTATCAGCTCCATAACAATTTTGACTATTTAAACTTAACAAACAAATATGAACACAAAAATACCGTTACCTGGCATGATAGAAAGAGGTATCTTGCTCCTGTCAAACCCCAAGTTCTGGACTTTGTAATTGATTATTGGACCAAGAACTGAAGCCAATTCTGCAAATTAAAGCAATTTCCCAAGAAAGAGAGAGAGAGTGAGAGAGCAAAAGCTGTCTATTCAAATCACTGCTTAAATTTTAAGATCAGCGTTAGAGTACACATAATTATTGAGGATCAATTTGCAATAGATTAGGTTCTAGAAAACATGAAGTGAACTATTAGCTAGCTAGAAAGAACTTTGTTACTTCAATTTCAATGTGAAAAGAGAGCAACTAAAAACGCATAGATTGATTCACATGCACAGTGGCAATTAGCAAACATGTCAAATTTATTTTGAAATCATAAATATTAAAACATATACAGTTGTTTTCAACACGGGAACCAATACAGCAATTAAAGATATGGGATGATTTTATCTTGCACTTCAAATTTTTTTTAAAAAAATCAAAATCATTTTCCTACCAGGATCAGAAAAGCTACAAAATTTAACCTAAAATTTCTAAAAATCATTTACAAAGAAAAAAAACATGTTTTCTCGTTCAGGCCTGCGGCTCGGTACTCAAAGATAGTTATCAAATGAAAACTGATCTGTCTAATTCAAATAGCCAGCTTTCGTTCATTCTGACATATAATGCATTTAAAGGAGTTTTTTTAGGGGGAACAGTAAAGAAGAAGAAGAAAATTGTATGTGAGTGATCAAACTGAGAAATTATAGCACTCTTTTCCCTTTCTTTGCTCTTATGGTTTTTGTTGTGAGCCACAAAACATGAAAAAGAAGATTTTTTTTTCTTTTTTTTTCAGTGATCACCATTTATTTTACTGTAACCTAATAAACTAACACTAATCCTTCGAATGAAACAAGTAAATCCACTGTAAACATTGAAGCTAAAATGGTTTGTTATTCACATATAAGCTGGTTTCGTAACAAAGAAGAAGAACCTGTTGTCATTTTGGATGTGAGCGTCGAGCACTCCTTTCTTGAGCTCCAGCAATCTCAGGATCTTTATTGTGCTTGTGTGTGGAAGAATGGATGTCGTTATGGGGGCATTATCATTTACCCTACCACTGCTGGTGAGGTCTATCCAACGGTTCAGATTGATTTTTAGCTCTGGAGTGATTCTAATGGAATTATACTTGCTTGCTTGTGATTGGTTCAACCCTTTGGGCTTTTTCGCATAGCTAGTTGCATGGTTACAGGATACTGTGCAAGTCTTCAACTACTCTCTTCGATCTCCTTTCTTTCTTTCTTTCCTTTTTCATTTTACTTTTTATTTAAACACTTTCTTCTTTGTTATCATTCCTGTGTAACATTTACAATTTGGTATCCTCGTGGACGTTTTTATATCTTCGAACGAGATATTGAATTTTAAAAAATTTAGAAGAGTTCATTTCAGACAGGGACGAAACTTGAAATTTAGTTTATAAGTGCTACTTAACTAATTAAGTTCAAAGGGATATACATTTAATCATTTTAACTTATGGGGACATGCATTTTAGTTAAGTTCATAGAGTTAAGAACTTAAATAATTGATGTATTTTAAGAAAATACATATAAGTGTTTCCATGAATAAAAATAAATTTTAAGTTATACACACATATAAGTTTGAGACACTCCTTAATTTTCTTATGTAGTGAGAATGGATGTGCCAGACTATGTAGGTTAGATTTATGTACTTCTATTTCAATATAATCGATCGACATGAATATTCTTCAATTTCAAATTTGAACTATTTCAATATAATCGATCGACATGAATATTCTTCAATTTCAAATTTGAACTATTAAACCAAATTTATTTTTTTTCCAAAATCTCTTAATTGTAATTTATAATAGAGTCTTTGGAATATCGACAACATAAACCCCTCCCCTCCAATTTTAGAAAAACGCAGTTCTAGTTCTTATTCACATCCCTATATAAATAGTGATAAGTATTTGATAGAGCATGGTTTATTAAATACAAATTTTCAAGTCGTTCGGACTCACAATATTAATTATACATATTATAATTAATGAACTTAGACTCTTAATAAATTAAGGTGGGATATAACATTAGTAATGCATTTTGATATTAGATGATGATGCTGATGATAAATTGTGGGAGAGTTTGATGTTTTCGAGATTGTTATTGTTGAGAGTGAAGAATTCGATGATTGGAATGTTATAAAACAATAACCTATCAAGGGTTGTTAAGGGCTTAGTAGTAAAAATCTTTTCATATTTAAGTGAGAAATTAAGAGTGGAACGGTAGTAAATAAATAATGAGAGAGAAAAATATAAAGAGTTTAAAGGATAAAGAAAGAGAATAATTTTTCAATCAAAGATCTTTAACTATATTTAAGTTAACGAAAAGTTAATATATGTAATATATTAAAATATATAAATAAATAATAAAAAAATGAAGAATATAATAACAAATTGAGTTCGCAGGTGAAGTGATGAATAAGTAATTGTCATCAATCCTTTTTGCACTGATTGGACTGTGGACCAAGAAGTCTCATGCCTTTAGCTTCCACTTTGGAAAGAAGCTTTGCTTCAAGTCTCTGGTGCCTTAAAAACATTCAAAATCTCCTAACGTGCTTGTATGCCATGTTTAATTTACATAGATGATTCTTTGTTTTGCGTACCAAAAATCTTACAAGTTTTTATAACAATTCATGCTCAGTAACTTTTCAGTTTTCGTGGATACAATTTTTTGTTTTTTTGAATTGTTAGATCCAGAGATATGTTACGATACAGAATCTCATAAGAATTTAAATACATACACTTATAATACAACTTAGTTTTTTCACATTGTCGAGGGATCAAAACAACCCATCATTGGAGTCCAATAAGTTATGTGGAGACACAAAAAAGTAATTCTATGTTTTTTAAGTCATAAATTTGTAAAAAAAATTGTATTATATCTTATTATTATTAGTTTTTTTCAGTTATTATTAGTTTTTTTTTTCCAGTTTTGACAAGTATAGTTTTCTTGTTGAGCGGCTCAACAAGGCTGGTTACAATTTCGAAATAATGCTCCATCTGTATCTGTTTTCCTTTTGTTTTTGATTTTGTAGTATAGTTAATTTGTACGAATTTGTTGCCTGGTTGGTTTTTATGCTGAAAAGTCAGTTCATTGGAAATGACAGAAAATTGTTTTTCTTTTTCATTTTTATAAAAAGAGATTTGCAACGTTATAAAAGTAAGAGATCCTAAGAGATCCCTTAATCATATATTAAATATTAGGCGGGTGCTATGTTATGTTGAACGGAAGATAGGGTGATCCTAAATATTAAACGTAAGACACAGTTAGGGCTTTTATTATGTTACTAATCATGTAACATATAAAATGGAAAATTTACAAAAATAACTATAAAACTTTTGATATTTTTATAATTAACCCTCTTCACTTTTTTCTATCAACATTAGTCAAATATACTTTTTTTTTCAAATTACCCTTCTTTACAAACCAAAAACAACTTTCTTTCTCCCTTTCGTCAAACTAAATGTAGCTTTCTATTCTTGAATCATCAACTAACGGCGATGCAAAAGGCAACGATAAAAGTGAAATCTGATCACAATCTATTCGAATCCAACACTAATCGACATCACATTGTAGTATGAGTTATTTTCTGAACTTGCTCGAGAGTTTCAGTGAACTGCGAGCCGTGAGTGAATCTGGCGACAGGATGCCTGCCGCACTTAGCTTGGTGCGACAGGCAGCCGACGATGGGAGATTCTTTAGTTTGGGAGAGATAGGAGAAAGAGAGATTTTTGGGGGAGAGATGATAGAGAGGGGTATTTTGGTCTCAAAGCTGATGAGGGATGGACCGAGACGAGTATTGAAGTTGCCACCGACGCCGTCGACGATGGGAGGTTCTTCGGTGTAGGAGAGATGAGAGAAAGAGAGATTGTTGGGAGAGCGATGAGAGAGAGTGGTATTGTGGTCTCAAAGACTTTTTTATGGCTAATGTTGATAGAAGTTTGTTTGGAGGTTAAGATGGAAAAAATCAAAATTTTTATGGTTATTGGTGTAAATTTCCCATATATAATTATATAGCAATCGTTAAATAACAATTTAACGGTTATAAAAATAACATGATTTTTTTATCTTATATTTCTACAACCATTAAATTTTCATTGCTACATAATCATGTATGTTACATGATTATCTAACATAACAATCTCCTTAAGTAAGATAAAAACTGATTTATTAATTCATTTGGTCCTATTTTTGTATTATTCATTTGAATCATTTCTATATTTAAAAATTTAATTGTAAAATACAATAAACATAACTTAAGAGTGTTGTGTATATATAAATATGTTTGTGTGTTGGAAGCAAAAGGTGGCAAGCAAAAGTTGACAAAAGGAGAAGGGTTCCGTCCATTTGATTCTGCTCGTGAAGGAGTGTGAGAGAAGTTGGTTTGGGAATCGGCTCAATTGGCACGAGAAACTCAGCAATGGCGGAGGCCCATCGAGCATGCAGCTGCAGCAACGTGTTCCCACTTCCCATGTGCTGAGATTCCTTTGTTCACAGATCCAGCGCGCCCCGCACCTTTTTGACTCGTAAGACTATGCCTCACTGTTCTTCAGACGAGAGATCTAACAACTACCTCCTTTTGTCACTTCATATATTTCGAATCCCTGAATTTATTAACTTTTAAGTGCATCTGCCTCGCTACAAATCATTGCTGACATTTAAAAGCATGATTTTCTCTTTCTTTTTCTTGTATTGTAACCCAGCCTGCTGATATTCGTGTACGAGTGCGATTGTCGATAATAAATTTACTATAGTATGTGAAAATTTATGACTCTAACTTCGTACTCTAAAAAAAAAAAAAGTTCATGAATTGAGAATTACATAAAAAAATTTACATTCTTTAATTGGTCATCACCAGCCTCCACATGCTCTTATATAATTCAACTCCTTTGATTGCCATATATACAAAGGGTACTGTTGAGAGTATCATTATCTTCGTAACCTAAAATGTGAAAGTTCCACAATTTTGAGTTACGAAAATCTGTGGCATATGCATGCCCTAAACTCATTTGTGTGTTGTGTTGTATAAGACTAATAGAGTTTGGATAGAATCAATCATTAAAGAAGAAAAAAAAGAATGCACTCATAATTAAATTTCTAATGTACGGTTGGGTAACCAAATCAAGAAACTAAAAGATACAAATCAAACCATCAGTTCCATTTGATTTTAATTTAAGAGAAACCCCAATTTTTTTTTCGATTTTTACTAAAGTCGAATGTATTGGATTGAACCAAAAACTAGACTGAAAATCAAAGAACCAGAGAATAGTTTTCTCGGAAAAAACCAAAAAAAAAAAAAGTACTGAATAGAAATAGATTATTGAATTTTGATCTACTCTTTTTATATTTAATTATTTTGTTCTCATAAAAGGAAAAAGCTAGAAACTGAACCGAGAATTTTCATTTTTCCCAGCATACTCTTCCATGTATAATAACATTTCTAATCTATAAGCGCGCCACATTCACATTGGACCGCGATGGTAGATATATTATGCAATGACAGTGATAGTATGTATATATATATAAATGTTAAGAGTTTCACTCGTGCTTTGACTCAGAAAGCCGATTCTCTTTATACGAAGAAGAGAAAATGAGAAGCGTCGATCGATCCAAACACCGTAGAAGACGATGGAGAAAATTGATGATAATAAATATTGGGTGACAAGACAGGGTGAGGTCTGAGGTGCGGCACTCCGCCCAGCCCTAATTTTTGTACGATCCCCTTGTCAAAATCAACTAAAATGCTGCGCGTGCTGCTGGGTGCAATAGCGGGGCCACTGGGGAAATGGCATGGCCACTATCATCCTCCTTTGCGAGCCTGCAGTTGTTGCTGTTCCTTTCTTTCTTTTTATGATGATCACCCATAAATTTCATATATAGTAAAATGATGTGTTCCATAAATCGCCGGAATTAAAAATTTGTTTATTTATTAAATTAAAGTTGAGAATGAAAATAAATTGTGTTGACCCCACACAAAATTGGGATTGATTGTTGGAGTTCTTTTTCCGGGAGTGGGGGTTAGGAATCAAGACTCCACTCCTTGTAATGATGATTTTATCCTCCAACAAAATCAATAATTTCAAATTTGTCCTCAATTGAAAAAAAAATACCGGTACCATTGCCAAGCCATTCATTACTATCGATCTGCAATCGAACCGAAGCAACGACTGTTGTAGAGTTGTTTGTCACCGTTGAACGCAATCACATCACACCTCACCGTCGCCGCTATCCCATTGTCACTGCCACTCTCCGACCGTCATCATTTTCGATTGTCGTTGGCCAATCATCATCGTCATTGTTGTTATTATTGTTGTTATCGTTGTTATTGTTGATGTTATAATAATAATATTGTTGTTGTTGTAACAATTAGTGGAATTATTAATTTTATGTTATTATTATTATCATCATCATCAAATATAATAATTAAAAAAAGTATTTTAGTAAATTATCTAAGTTTATTCTAATTCGAAAATAAAATTAATATATTAATGAAAATAAAATTAAATATAATTTATATAATTTAAATAAACAATGTATTCTAATTTTCATTCCTCATTTCGATTTCAGCCCATTTTAATTTTAAGTCATTGATTATCAAAAGCATCATTAATCTCATTACCCATTATTAAAATTAATTATTAATATGTACTATACCCTCACCCTCCTTTCATATCGCAAGTATCCTTTACATATATAGTAATTATAACCAAAGAGCTAGCTAGGTACAATAAATTAAAGGAAAAGGAAAAAGAAAGAAAACGAGGAGAGGGGGGGGGGGGGGCTGGGAAGAGAGAAAAAACTTGAACTTGAGCTTCAAAATAAAAATGGTGATGAGTAGGGGGCGTTGTTATGTTTGACAAGTAGATGGGTGTAGCTTGGACTTGGATGGACGTGGGCGTAGTTATTACAAACGGCATGGGGTCTGCATGCCTCATCATAATCCTCCTGTTATTTATGTTAATAATGATCAGAAGAGGTTTTGTCCGCAGTACAGCAAGTAATTTTTTTAAATAAAAAATTATTTATTATATTGGCTTTCTACGTCTTCTCTTTGTGTTATTGAAATTTTCAGCTTTAATTGCTCAAATAGTTTAACGTACGTCTTTTTGGTGAAGGTTGCTTGAAATAGCAGGGTTTGAAGGGACGAAGAAGAGTTAAGGGAGAGTTTATATACACATATTGGTCTTTGCTATTTGGACACAGACGCAGAAGATGTTGAGGATGTAGTTGTTAACTGAAGAAGAAGACGAGAGAGACAAATCCGAACGCAGTTGGTTGAGTTTCTGGAAAAAAAGTTAATTGGTTGGCCTGTCAGCGTCATCTTACCTTTTTTTTTTTTTTTTAAGGCCATCTTTTCTTGAGGGTGCGTGTTGTCTTTTCAAGTCAGGGTATCTTTTTCCTAAATTTTTTTTTTCACCCTCTGGCTCTGGAATCTGGATCCCATCATTACATTTCAAAACTTTCTAATTCTACTACGTACGTTGTAACTTTAATTTTCCATTTCTGGCCCCTCTCAAACTCAAGGTTATAGCTGCAGGGCCACCTCTTTTCCTTTCTCAAAATTTGCTTAGGTTTTCTTTTCTTCTCCGAAAACCTAAACTCAAGCCCAGGTGTTTTACTTTTTTCGTTGACAGTTGTTGTATCTTATACAAAACATTTTGTCCGCTTCAAAATAAAAATTTACATTGGGGTAAAACAACAGATTACATTTCGTTTATATATATCTAATAAAAATATTTGGACTCAACTTTCACAAAAGCATGACGTGTTTTGCATTGGAATCTTTTATTAATACTTTAAGAGAAAATCAACATCCTTTCTCTCAATTATAATTTGTAAATTAATTAATTTATTCAAATATAAAATAATAAAAATAATTTATTAATTTATTAATTAAAAATATAAAATAATAAAAATAAATTATATTAATCAAAAAATATTTAATTTAATTAATAAATTTACATCACAATAATTTGTATAAAATAAATTAATATAAAAATTTATAACTATATCTTTACTCATACAGTATTTGCAGCTGAAAAATAACAGAAAGGTTGCTCAGTCCCTTGAAACTAACAGGACAAATTCATTCGTCTCCAGCTTAGATAATAATAATAATAAAAACTGAAGTTAAGTACACTGACAATACTTGAACCAGATTAGAAGAATTGAAGTCTTTCTGTATCTATTACCCTTTTAATTAGAATAGTTTAACAATTATTTCCAGCACCAAAAATGTAATCATTTCCCTTCCCAGGGGTTTAAATTACAGATCATCATCTTCATCTTCAATGGTGCTTATTTAGACACCAAAGATATTCTCAATTGTAATGCGAAGAAAATTGAAATTGCCAAGAAAGGATTAAAAAATTGGGAGAAAAAACAAATGAGCATGGGCCTGGTAAAATTCCCATGAGAAATCCCAATTTTATGCAAAGAGCAGCTACTTGAAAACTATGTTCCCTTACTCATTCCAAGGCAGCAATAACAGCATCAACAATTTCTTGAGTGGTGCTGCTCCCTCCTAGGTCTTTTGTTCTGCACTTGCCCTCTGATATTACTCGTTTAACAGCAGTTTCTAATCGATCAGCAAATGAAGGAAATTGAAGATGTCTCAGCATCATCGCAGATGAAAGAAGCAAGGCTACTGGGTTTGCTTTCTTTTGCTCAACTAGTTTCTCATTACCCACGTTTCCTGCTGAAGCACCTTGCTCAAAAATAGCATGATCAGCACCAACATTGCCTGCAAGCCACAGTGCAGATCACTGGTTAATCTCAACTGGATACATGATTTCTAAAATGGAATGAGATCCTTTCCCTCTATGTATATTGAAGGGAAAATAAGGGGAAGGGACACATGGAAGGACTGTCCAGTGCCCCTGCAGGAAGATGCTCCTTTCATAATAGATACTCAAATATCCCTAAATTTTTCAACGAAAAACACACGTTATCCCACTCTTCTAGAGTTTAAACATGGTATCACTCCACAAAGAGCCGAATTCAATAATTTAGATGGGTTTAAAGTATAAAAAAACAAAACAAAACAAAACAAAACAATGCTTTATGAATGATTCCTCCTGGAAGTTTCCAAGTGGTGGCATATTATATACAATACAGGGATTCTGTTTTATTCTCTAGAAGCAGTAAGCAAGTGCACATGCTCAACAAGACAGAGAGATTACTTCATTTTCAATTACTACGTACCAAATCCATATAGCAAAAAGGATTATTGAAGAATATAACAAGATGTAAAACCAGATCGTTCAAGCTTTTCATACTTGTTTAGAAGTAAAATTATGGGAAATGAGTACATTTTTTGTATGAACCTTAAAGAACATTGAGGCTCTTCTTCTCTTGGAAGTTTTTAATTTTTTTCATCAGGGAATTCAAAGTTCTGCTTTTTGCGGAGCTTCAAAGTTACAGGGATCTGTTGATATCTTTTAAGATAATTTAATGTAATGAGACTCCATATTGGTGCATCTTGAAGCAACAAGATAGAGCAGTACTCATCTTAAGCACAGCCAGAGCATCGGCTGTTTTCAGTGTAAACCCCACATTACTGCTGTTGCATCATAATATTATGTTTAAGCCTAATGATCTATCCACCCATAAACCGGTGCTAACAGATCAACCATGTAACACACTTGCATCAATATTATTTGAATTTATACCCTCTTGATGAATGCAGCTCCCTCTGTATTGCCATTACTATAAAAACAACCTGCGCTGAGTGTTCAGGGCATAATGAGCAACACACGCATTCATACACTTAATCCTGTACAGACTAAACTCCATTTGCAATATCTATATAATTAACTTTTAATATAACCATGCCATTTAATACCTCATAATTTCATTGAACATATTCCATTCATCACATGAAAAGAATATAAAGCAAAATATATCATGTGTAAAGTTTATTGCCAAACTTCACTTGACCTATGATTCTTCATTCAATATATTGCATCTTAACCACCTACTAAAAAAAATAAAAACCTGCATAACAAACATAACAATGCACCCAAATTGAGAGATTTTAGAATTCTTAACTTCATTGCACTAGGATGTTTACTTGTTTAGGTGATCAGTTGCCAAATATTTATAAAAGGCAAAATTCAAAAAACTCCACATGAAAGAGAAATATATCAGAAACAGAAAACACATAAATTCTTAAAGAGAAATGCGTGGATAGCCGTACCTCCTGGCATGACTCCTGTACCACCAGCAATACCAGCCGCTGTATTGGCAACTAGATTGCCATAAAGATTTGGTGTCACCTGAAATATAAAGAGGAGCTTGCATCAGTGACAGAAATACTTTTTCATTGATAGTTGAAATAGGCGGGGATCAAGTCAGCAGTCAGCACACAAGATAAAGGTTGCAGCAGGATTATTATCAGAAAAGGGGGAAAAAATATCTAACATTCATCTCAAATTCTTGTACCCACTATCCACTAGTTTTCTAAATTGTCTGCAGAACTGATGATAACATCGAAATCTCATTCTAAATCGCTTCCTCTAATGCTGAAAATATAGAAGTCGTTGATTGAGCTGTTCACAGATGATCCAAGGAGTTCTAACTTCTTCTGATTTTAAAAGGGGTACACGGGCGATTTTCAACCCTTGAGCCATGATATGAAACGGGTCAATAAAGCATAGCAGAAATCAAATTTCTAAAATAATAAAACCGGTGGTAAGTGTGACATATGTGACTTGAACAAGGAACAATCTTATTATTATTAACTATTCAAATTAGATCATGAACCCCTTTCTATTCTCTCTGAACAGAAAAAAGGCCAATTAAAAAATTAAAAAAAAAAAAGAAAGGGAGGTCCGGTTTTCCGCATTCTTTCCCATTGTCCATGATCTGTCAAAGTGAGACGCAATAATTTAGAATTCTACAAGAGTAGCAATATAACATACATTCAGTACCCCATCAAGCAATATCATCTCACCATCAAAAAACAAATTAATTTCAACAGAAATTGTTGAACTAAAAGAACTGATAAAGGAAACACTTTATAAATTAACCAAAACTAGCCTCATCACCAAAAAAATCATATATAGAAAGTTAAAACTATTAACCAATAAAAACAAGCAGAATTTACACAAATCTTGGGCAGAAAGTTGTGAAACAACCTAACATAAACTAAATTCCAATCATAGTCTCATTGAAAATGTAAATAGCATACCATGACATCAAATTGTTCAGGCTTTGAAACAAGCTGCATGCAGCAATTGTCCACAATTATTTCATTGTACTTAATCCCAGGATACTTTGTGGCAACCTCTCGGCAAGATTCCAAGAAAAGACCATCAGCAAGCTTCATAATGTTTGCTTTATGCACAGCGGTTACCTTCTTTCTATTATTCAGGTATGCATATTCAAAAGCATATTTTGCAATACGCTCGGAACAGAACTTTGTTATCACCTAGCAAACCGGTAGTATGAGATACAAACATAAACAAGACTACACAGCACCAAAGGTTTCAAATCTTTTGATGTATAGCAATTATATCCAACAACAATATTATGAAAATGGTAACAGGTTTTTATTGGGATTCAGGTGCTGCTAATCCTGAAATGAAATCACTAGATAGTAAGTACAAGTGAGTGAATGAGTAATTGGTAAACATTAGCTGCCAAGTAAATGGGAATAATTACCAAACACTTATGCTGCTTAGCTTTCACAATTAGGCAACGCATAATGTGTTTAAAAGTGTTTAATTTCGAAAATGTGATCTGTTTCGTTTTCAAAATTAAAACAGTTGATAGCAGCTAGTGTTTACCAATTAATTTCATTCGGTGGCAGTCCTATGTTTAAACCAATATCATCGTCTCAATCCTAAACATATTCTAATTATATCCTAATTCGAAAAAGAATGAAAATAAACAGAAGAAAAGAAAAACAATAAAACATTAACAACCGATCAATACCTTAAGGCTTTCAACGACTCCAGGCACGACTTCGTGTTCGAGGCCCGAATATTCGCCCTCAGTGTTCTCTCTAATTACAACAATATCCACATTCTCATGACGTGTGGGCAATCCCCGTAAATTGAAACAATTAACCAGCGACGCGTACAAATCCAACTCCCTCCTCAACTGCATGTTCAATGAACTCACCCCGCCGCCCATCGGCGTGGCCAGGCCGCCTTTCAGGCAAACCTTATTCTTCTTAATCGATTTGATCACTTCTTCAGGCACTCGCTTCATGTCCCCGTGGACCTCGTACTTCTCGAAGTATACTGGCGCGTGCATCGCTTCCATTACTTGCTCGACGGCACCGGTCACTAACGGTCCAATTCCATCGCCTGGAAGCAGAGTCACTGCGCGTGGAGCGCCATCTCCGGGTCGCGGCATGTAGGTTACGGATCGGGTCGGGGTGAGGAACGGGGAGCATTGGTCGGAAGACTTTGAAAGTATTTGTTTGAGGATCGGTAGGGACCGCCGGGCCATCGGTCGAGTGTTTGGGTATTCAAATTCGGGCGATTGAGAAGCTTTTGTCCGTCCCTTGTGCGTTACTTTGCGCGATCAAAGCGGCCATGAACCATGAGGAAAGAGAGGGAATCGGTGAGTGTTGACCAAGTGCGGTCGAGATCATGAAAGTGCATTGCGTTCAATGGGTCCATTTGTGACGTGTTGTTTCTTGGTTGGTTAGAAAAGTCAAAGGTGTCTGTTAAGAAGTTTCGTATCGTATCGGCACTACATTGACTGCAACAAACACCATCCCTGATTTGGATGTTCCCACTTCCCACGAAAGATATTTGGACGGGAGATAAAAATACTGAAAAATATCGAATTTCAATATATCAAAAAAATAAATATATTTTGTTATATTCAATATTTTTCATGCACTTATAGCTCCATTCGCATTTGGAATCCATCTACACTTCTACACTTGTCACCTCAGCACCACTATACATATGCATAGTTTGAACAATCTTTGAGTAAATATAAAAGATTTGAGGCTTGAAGTTGTTCTCATATATTAGAAAGAAAATTAAATAATTGATAGAGATTAGACTAAAATTAAAAATAAAAAAGTTTACTATCATCTTTCTTTTTGAGTTTGAGTTTATTTAGTAATGGTGAAAATAATTTTTATTATCTCAAAATTAATATGTTTTCTACTTGTTTAATTTTGGAGAAATATAATCAAAATGTGAATCTTGTATATCAATGGCAAGCTGCTAAATTTAATGGCTATCCTCCAATAAATTTCTCAGGTTCAAAACAGTTAAAGACTGAAAATAATGTTTGGTTGCTTAGAAAGTAAAAGAAAATGAAAAGAGTTTAGAACTAGATCTGAGAAAACTTCTGGATTTTATTATTCAATACGCACATAATATGTGAACAAATGTTTATTATATACATATGCTTGAGCAAACTTGATAACTGAATATAACGGCCTTTAACTAACTAATCAGTCACGTGTACACTCATTTTCACAGTCATTAAACATATTGTGGTATGCCACATCATCAATGTGTAACTGATTAATCCAACTGCTATTATCCTCTGTTCTGCTGACCACTGCACAAGTGTGAGCTTCCTTAACATCCCCCCTCAAGCTCAATGGTCTGTTAATGACATTGAGCTTGGAATGGAAGTAACTAAACTTAGGGAATGACAGAGGTTTTGTAAACACATATGCAACCTGTTCCTCTGTGGGAATATACCTGATTTCCAGCTCCTTCTTTAGCACCTTGTCTCTGATGTAGTGAACATCTAGTTCAATATGCTTTGATCTAGAATGGAAAACATGATTCCTAGCTAAGTCACCAGCACTTTGATTGTTACACCAAAGAACTGGAGCAGGTAACTTCATAATCTTAAGCTTAGAAAATAAAGACTGCAGCCATGATAATTCTGAGCTTGTTGAGGACAGAGCTCTGTATTCACTCTCTGTGCTGGACTTAGCTACAATAGGTTGCTTCTTAGATGACCAAGAGATTAGATTGTTACCAAGATATATGCAATAAGCACCAATGAACTTGCGATCATCAATATCACATGTCCAATCAGCATCTGAATAACCAGTCAATTCAGTAGTTTCAAGCATTCCCTCATTTTGAATGTGAAGACCATAGGTGATTGTTGCTTGAAGATATTTAAGCACTTTCTTGCAGGCCAGTTAATGTTGAAGTGTGAGAGCACTGAGATATTGGCTGAGCTTATGAACTGAGTAGACAATATCAGGTCTGGTAAGAATTAAATATTGCAGGCCACCAACAAGACTTATGTACAATGTGGGATCCTCAAACTCTTACCCTAGAGGACCTGGTACTGCTCTTTCCAGCTTGAAACCAATACTGAAAGGTGTATCAGAACCCTTGCAATTTTGCATTAAAACAATACTCAGCAAATCCTTGATATACTTTGTTTGAGAAAGATGCATTCCCTGAGCAGTGTAACACACTTCCACTCTAAGCAAATAAGCAACCAGTCCCAAATCTTTAAGAGCAAACACTGTGCTGAGTTTAGTTATAAACACCTCCAGCAGATCAGAATGAGGACCAGTAATCAGAATGTCATCTATATAGATGAGAACAATGATTAATCCTCTTGTATCATGCTTGATGAAGAGAGAAGTGTCAGCCTTAGAATTGATAAACTGCCAGTCAGTTAGACAATCCTTGAGCTTCTCATACCAAGCTCTTGGAGCTTGTTTTAACCCATATAAAGCTTTGTTGAGCTTGCAAATGTAGCCTTCCTTAGATTTAAAACCCTCAGGTTGTGTCATATATACATCTTCAGAGAGTTCTCCATTAAGAAATGCATTATTTACATCAATTTGCCTTACTTTCCACTCTTTTATAACAACTAAATTTAGGATAACTCTTACTATTGAAGATTTGATTACAGCGCTGAAGGTTTCTGAATAGTTAATGCCTGCAGTTTGGTGAAACACCTTTGCAACAAGTCTTGCTTTGTACTTGGAGAATGAACCATCAGTGTTTTATTTGGTTCTAAAAAGCCATTTGCATCCAACTGGTTTATAAGCAGAAGATGGAGGTACTAAGCTCCAGGTATTGTTCTTCATAAGCTCATCATACTCTAACTGCATAGCTTCCTTCCATTTAGGATCAGACAATGCTTCACTGGTAGTTGATGGTTCAAGGCTGTTATGGTTGGCAATGAAGGCTTGTGGTTTGAAGATTTCAGCCTTAGCTCTAGTGATCATTTTGTGTGTAGACATGAGTGGTTTGGCTTGTGGTGGTACTGATTGTTAGCTTATATAGCTATAGATATTATTTTTGATGATAACAAATCACATGTATTGAATAAACAAAGATTTATAAATTGTGTTTTTATAATAAGAAAATGAGGCTATGAAATCAAAGTATTTTGGACTAAAATGAATGTGTTAGAAAACCTTTGATATTGTTTTTCAATTTCGGATTTGGACCTATTTGAAACTATTTATATGTTTTGGGCCATACTATAAGTTATGAATATTTTGGACTAAAGTGAAAGGTTTTGAGAACTTTGAAAATATGGGTATTATGTTGAAAAGGACCTTTGTGCAAAACAGTAAACTCTTTGGGGTCATATCATAATTTTAGAAAGTTTTGAGATGAACAAAATAATTTTTAGAATTTCTGAAATTGGACCTATTTGCAAAGTTTTCTATCGTTTTGGGTCATAATATAATTTTATATAGTTTTGGGATCAACCTGCAAATTTGGAAAATAATTTCACTGTAGCCATCACTGTTTCACTGTAGCTTTCACTGTAGCAGTCACTGTAGCAAACGGCTAACCGTTTATTTTTTAACGGTTAACCGATAACGTCCAGAAAGCTTGTTTTGTCCAGTTTTGTTAAAATGATGATTCTGGAACAAAACGGTGAACCGTTTACGGAAAACGGTTAACCGTTTATTTTAACCTCTAACCGTTTATTGAGAAAGGTTAAGCGAAATTTGTTTTGCAGGTTACTGGAACAAAACGGTGAACCGTTTATTGAAACGGTTAACCGTTTATTTGAAATTTAGCCCAACGGTAACTTTTGACCAGCGAAACGGTTAACCGTTTATAAGTTACCCTCTAACCGTTTTCGGGCTGACAAGTGCATAACGGCTAGTTTTCAAGCTCAAACTATATAAACTCAAAGCCAATTCATTTTTGGGGATCCAAGCAAGGAAAAACAAGATCACACAACATATATTGAGCTTCCATTTCGTAAATCATTTGTTGAATCATCTTTGTTCTTCAATTTGTATATCCACTCTTAAAGAGAGATTAAGTGTTGTATTTTTCATTTCTCAAATTGTGAGATTACAAGTGTGGGAAACACTTGGGGGTAAAGAGATTGGGGATATAATCTCTTGTTGTAAAGGTTCATTGACACCTTGAAGTCAATTGTAAAAGCTTGAAGCCTTGGAAAGGCTTGGATAGTGAAATCCTCAAGCGGGTGAGCTTGGAGGCGTGGACGTAGGCGGGGATAGCCGAACCACGTAAAAATCATTGTGTTCGTTTTTCTCTTCCCTTACTCTTTTAATATTGTGCTTGATTGAATTTATTGTTTTTGATTTGATTAAGGCATTAGATTAAATTGTTGTGTGGATTTGCTAGGAAAAGTTTAAAATTCCAATTCACCCCCCCTCTTGGGTTGCACACTTGTATTTCATTTGGTATCAGAGCGAGGTGCTCTTGTGTAGACTTAACCGTCTAGAGTTAAAGATTCGTAGCAACCCAAATTAGCTCAACCACCATGGAAGGCCAATCTATCACTAGACCTCCATTTTTCGATGGAAATGATTTTCCTTATTGGAAAACTAGGATGAGAATTTATTTACAAGCCTTAGATTATGAAATATGGGAAGTTGTTTGTGATGATTTACTCATTCCTAGAAAGAATACTTTAAGTGAGTTAGATAAGAAAAAGATGTCTTTAAATTCCAAGGCTATGAATGCTTTATTTTGTGCCTTAGATAAAAAGGAATTTCATAGAGTTTCAAATTGTTCTAATGCTTATGAAATTTGGAGAAAACTTGAAATTGCGTATGAGGAGACTACAAACGAGGAGGAATTTCATGAAGTGTCGAATTTGGCACTTATGGCAATTGGAGATGAATCGGATGATGAATCGGATGATGAACTTGATGAGGTAAGTGATCCTACCTATGATGAATTGTATGATGCTTTTAAAGAAATGCATGATGAGTTGATGAAAATTGGTAAAAAGAATGCCTGCTTTAAAAAGAAAATGATAGAGCTCAAAAATGAAAATGAATCTCTATGTGCAAAGATTACATGCCTAGAATTAGAGAATAAAACATTGCATGATAGAGTTACATTATCAAATGAGAAACATAGCACTTCACATGAGCATTTAGAATCATTTGTAGATGACTTGAAAAATGAGAATGATGCTTTACAAAAATGCAATGAATCATTAAATGAAAAGATTAAAGAACACGAGTTAGATAATAAAATGTTACATGATAGAATTGCATCATTCACATGTAAACAAAGTACTTCATATGAGCATGAAAAATCACATGTTGATGAGTTGATGAAAGAAAATGAAGTGCTTAAGAAGAAAAGTAATGAGCTAAATCAAATTGTGTTAAAATTCACAAATGGTCAAAAGAACTTAGAAAAATTGCTCAATACTCAAAAATGTGTATTTGATAAAGGAGGACTTGGATATAAGCCTTACTTGAAACAAAAATATTATAAGAATTATTTTGTTAAGGCTACCTCTACAAGTGATCATAAGATTGTTTGTCATTATTGTAATGCAAATGGTCACATGAAGAATAAATGTCCAATTAAAAGAAAAGCATATTATGGTGTCAAATGTATTTGGGTTCCAAAAGGAACCATTACTAACACTCAAGGACCCAAGACTATTTGGGTACCAAAGGGCACAACGTGAATGTTTTCCTTGTAGGTACCACAAACAAGGAATGGTGGAGAGTTCCTTGATGAAGCTCATGAGGATAATCGCTTGATCATGATCGAGGAGAAAAAGATGAGGCAAGATGATTTAATTGTTTTGGTAACAATTCTTGCCATATTAGTTTTGTTGAGTGGATCATGATAAATGGATAGTAGCTTGAATTTGTGATAATATGCTTGTATGTTTACATGATAGAATTATCATTGTGCATAATGTTGAGTGATTTATCATGATATCTTGGTTTGATTTTGATGATTATGTAATGCCTAACCTTGATAAATGAGTGATATGCTTGAATTATTAATTTTTGAATGTTTATGTGTTTCATAATTGTGATGAATATGCATGATGAATATGTTATAAACTTGAGTTTTATGATTGGATGTTAATTATATTGATCCATGCATTAAAATGGTTTTAAAATTGTTTGGAAAACAAAAGGAGTCTTTGAAAATCCTAGTCTGCACAAGCTGCAATGAATTGGTCATAACTTCTTGTAGGGAACTCCAAATCGAGCTTTGTAAAATTTATTGGAAAGCTAACTTAATTATCTTTCCAAAGGTATATAGGTTGAATGTTACTTCTGTCTCAATCAATACAGTTTTTCATTTTGAATTCTCTCGAGACAAATTCCAGTTAACCGGTTCTTAAAATCTGGAAAACCGAATTCAAGAGGCAATCTTTCTGTCTCAAACCGGTCTACCGGTTAGGCACATCCGGCAAACCGAATTCGGATGCATGCTTACTGGAACAAAACCGGATTTCCGGTTATACACATCCGGCAAGCCGGATTCGTGAGTTTTTAGCTTTGTTCTTCCTCTCTCTCAAAACCGTGAGCCACCCTCTTCCATTTCCAATCAATTCCTCTTCATTTCTCAACCATTTTTATGCCAAGATCAATCTCTTAAACCATTACCCATGCATTTCATCTTCATTAAATTCTTCTCTATCATCATTTCTTCACTTGTTCTTCATCATTTCATTATCATCTTATTCATGCATGAACAGTACCTCTCCATTTCTCTCTTAAAATTCTTCATCTTTCACTCACTTTCTTGTTAAAATCAATCATCTTTAAAATCATTTTAATTGATTCAAATTTACTCTTTTTACTCAATATCTTGAAAATCCGAATTTGTGCATTTTGAGTATTTCAAATTACTACTTCTATAGTGTGCTCTCCTTATGGATTTTATCATAGTTTTCTATTATATTATGCACTTATATTTTCATATGCATTGTTGCTTTCATTATGGATTGATATTAATTATTGTTTGATATTTGGATGTTTGATATTTGGATATTGTGAAACTAATGTACTTATGCTTTAAGTTTTGATGATAAAGAATGTGCATTGATGATTGCATTATATATATGAAGTTTTGATCTTATGCAATCTATGATTAGTAAATAAATGCATATTTTTATATTTTATCGATGTATTGTTGAATATGCATTACTTGCTTTAAGTGATATCAAAAGGAAGAGAAATACATGATCATTGAGATCTTGGCGCATATGTGAGTGTAAGTTATATTGAAATATCACATTAGATATTTGATGAGTTTAATTATCTTGATTTCTAAAATGTGATTAGTAATTATAGAGCTTGAATTGTTGACATTATGCTCTTATGACTTATGCATTCCCTTGCTTTATGATTATGGAATCCTCGGATTTAATTGTTGTAAGTATTGGAGGAATTCATATTGTTTTTTATAATTAATGATTATATGTGTGTTGCTTGATAAAACTTGTGGATTATTGAATATTGAAGTGTTGGTTTGCTAATGGTGTTGTTGGGTTGGTGATGGAGTTGATTGCTATGATATTTTGGAAGTGTTTTTCTCTCTTGTGTATAAATGATTTTACTCATTTTTAAGGGGAAACTGTACCAATTTTTTGCTCACCAAAAATCGGACTTACATTTCTTTCTTTTCTCTTTCTCTTCTTGATGATGAAGGGGGAGATAATTTGAGAGTTTGATAATTTGAGAGTTTTAAGAATGAATTTGAAGATGTTTTATAAATGGGAAGATTGTTGAAAATGCTTACTTGAGCAAATTTTTTTATTGACCATTTCTTAATTTGGCCATATATTTAGGGGGAGCATGTAATATGTTTCATTTGGTTAAATGTTTTTTTTTATTGGCCATATATTTAGGGGGAGCATATAATATGATTTTGGATAATATGCATTTTGAATTTTTTTGTTGTCCAAAGGGGGAGAAAAAGTAATATATCATTTCGATGTTATCAAACGGAGGAGAATAACATGAACTTTGAGTATTCTTTTGATGATTGAAATTTGATTTTGATAATTTTTGAGATATGATGATGATTTGATCATATAGTTGTTTTATATGATACTTTTATGTCATGAGTTGTTAATTTGGTAATAAATGGAATAATGATTCATGATATTTTGGTGTGATTATTTGTATATGAAGTTGGCTTTTATCATGATCATAATAATTTGGACGTATTATTACTAAATCTTGTATTTGAAGTGATGCTTGTTGTTAGGGGGAGATTTTGTCAAAATTTCTATTCAGACAACATGGGTAACAAATTTGCTATTTTTATTCTTTTCCTTTAAAATTTTTTTTATAATAAAGGGGGAGAAGAATACATGTTTTTAAATTTGTAAAAATTTTCTACTCTTTTTCTTTGCCAATTAAGTTTTCTTTTTGATGATGAGGGGGAGAAAAATCCATGTATTTAAATATGTTAATTTAGTTAATTGGCAATTTGTGAAATTTGTGGAATCATTCTTTAAATACATGAAATGTTTGTCATCATCAAAAAGGGGGAGATTGTTAACATATATGTTGTCATAATTGATTTTGATGATAACAAACAAGATTAAGAATGATTAATCTTTTAAGCTCAAATTTTGTTTTATACATTTTAAATAAATCATTATTTTCACATTATAAATTTTTTATATTTAATGGAAAAATGATGTTATAAAATATGCATGTATCTAGGGGGAGTATGCATATATGCAAGGGGAGTTTGTTTTAAATAAAATTTTTAACCTTGCATTGATTAAGGGGGAGCCTTTTTATAAATAGATTAAATCTTTGTAATGTATTTTGTCATCATCAAAAAGGGGGAGATTGTTAGCTTATATAGCTATAGATATTATTTTTGATGATAACAAATCACATGTATTGAATAAACAAAGATTTATAAATTGTGTTTTTATAATAAGAAAATGAGGCTATGAAATCAAAGTATTTTGGACTAAAATGAATGTGTTAGAAAACCTTTGATATTGTTTTTCAATTTCGGATTTGGACCTATTTGAAACTATTTATATGTTTTGGGCCATACTATAAGTTATGAATATTTTGGACTAAAGTGAAAGGTTTTGAGAACTTTGAAAATATGGGTATTATGTTGAAAAGGACCTTTGTGCAAAACAGTAAACTCTTTGGGGTCATATCATAATTTTAGAAAGTTTTGAGATGAACAAAATAATTTTTAGAATTTCTGAAATTGGACCTATTTGCAAAGTTTTCTATCGTTTTGGGTCATAATATAATTTTATATAGTTTTGGGATCAACCTGCAAATTTGGAAAATAATTTCACTGTAGCCATCACTGTTTCACTGTAGCTTTCACTGTAGCAGTCACTGTAGCAAACGGCTAACCGTTTATTTTTTAACGGTTAACCGATAACGTCCAGAAAGCTTGTTTTGTCCAGTTTTGTTAAAATGATGATTCTGGAACAAAACGGTGAACCGTTTACGG
Source organism: Citrus glauca (assembly GCA_029633175.1). Classification (NCBI taxonomy): domain Eukaryota; kingdom Viridiplantae; phylum Streptophyta; class Magnoliopsida; order Sapindales; family Rutaceae; genus Citrus; species Citrus glauca. The sequence goes on from JAQOOD010000001.1 coordinate 8,858,971, forward strand.
AAAACGGTTAACCGTTTATTTTAACCTCTAACCGTTTATTGAGAAAGGTTAAGCGAAATTTGTTTTGCAGGTTACTGGAACAAAACGGTGAACCGTTTATTGAAACGGTTAACCGTTTATTTGAAATTTAGCCCAACGGTAACTTTTGACCAGCGAAACGGTTAACCGTTTATAAGTTACCCTCTAACCGTTTTCGGGCTGACAAGTGCATAACGGCTAGTTTTCAAGCTCAAACTATATAAACTCAAAGCCAATTCATTTTTGGGGATCCAAGCAAGGAAAAACAAGATCACACAACATATATTGAGCTTCCATTTCGTAAATCATTTGTTGAATCATCTTTGTTCTTCAATTTGTATATCCACTCTTAAAGAGAGATTAAGTGTTGTATTTTTCATTTCTCAAATTGTGAGATTACAAGTGTGGGAAACACTTGGGGGTAAAGAGATTGGGGATATAATCTCTTGTTGTAAAGGTTCATTGACACCTTGAAGTCAATTGTAAAAGCTTGAAGCCTTGGAAAGGCTTGGATAGTGAAATCCTCAAGCGGGTGAGCTTGGAGGCGTGGACGTAGGCGGGGATAGCCGAACCACGTAAAAATCATTGTGTTCGTTTTTCTCTTCCCTTACTCTTTTAATATTGTGCTTGATTGAATTTATTGTTTTTGATTTGATTAAGGCATTAGATTAAATTGTTGTGTGGATTTGCTAGGAAAAGTTTAAAATTCCAATTCACCCCCCCCTCTTGGGTTGCACACTTGTATTTCAGTATATATACAAGTTTACCGGTTGAAGCCGATTGAAAAGACGGTCAAATCGTAAGGTAACAAACAACCGATTGAAAAGATGGTAAATCGTAAGGTAACAAACGCCTTTAGTTTTATAAATTTTAAAAGTGAAATCATAATCCCTTGTGTGTATCTCATTCACACCTATTCTTAATTACTAGACAATCATAAACCATCTAAGTAAAACACATCCATAATGGTTTTGGTTGATAAGAAAAATAAGAAAAGTGTTGTTGCCTTCCCTTGCCCATTCTATTCTTACCACCAATAAGCCTAATGCTGTGTTTACTAAACAGTAATATGAATTGGAATGAAAAAATAAGAATCAATAAGTTGTTCACCTATAAAATGAAAGCTTAGAATCGGAATGGGAGCAGTGTGGACTCATAAATTTAGGAATCATTATTAGAGTTTTGATTTCCGGGGGTTAGAAATCAAAATTGTATTTCAAATAATGACTTTTTTATCCCCAACAAAAATTTTTAATACCAATTTATCCTTAATTCAAATAATAATTAAAATTAAAAATTAATAAATTAATAAAGAATAATAAAATTAATAATATTTTAATAAATAATAATGAAAATAATAATTATCATTATAATAGTATTTTAAATAATAATAATAATAATAAATAATAATGAATTTAATAAATTATTATTTCTATTATTGTTATTATCATTATTAAATTTTATTTATGTTATTATTATTATTTTTGTCATCATTATTATTGTTGATATTATTATTTATTAATGTCATTATTATTATTACACATATGTAATTAATGACATTTTTACATAAATTTGCTAAGATTTACATTAGGACCATGACTAATTTTATGATCATGCGAGCATTGGATTATTTGAATAAATAAATTAAATAGAAAAAAAAAACCTTCAAATTTGAATTTGTCCCGTTTTCCCAAGCTTCATCACAATTCCTCTGATACATTTACTTTTCTTTCCAATCGTTGGATTTAAAACTTCAAATTCAACGCTTCTCATTTTGTTATGTTTGTTATCTTACATGATAAGATAACAAACGCCGTAAAATTATTAACGGAAAGGGCGTTTTTTAAAAATATTAGAGATTTTATATTTCTTTTCTCAAACCTAGGGAAACATGTCTTTTTCTAAAGAGCAGTGCGCGTGAGATCACGTGCCGTCACTTTTGAAAAAAAATTACCAGGGCCCAAATACGAAGCCCAGCCCAAATATAAATTTTTAAAAGAGCTCAATTACGGTGCACAAGCTAGGGTTTTCACTTTTGAGATCATTTAATTGAACCCCGTCTCCTCTTTCATTCCCCTCTCGAGTTTCTGCATTCTTTGAAACCCCTAAAGGTCTCTCTCCGAACTTTGATTTTGTATGAACTCTTTGGTTGCTTTAAGTTTCAATTGGTCTAATTGAATATGCGGGATTTTTTTAAAGTGACTAGTGGGTGACTGAATGCAGGTGAAAGAGAGAGAAAATGGTGGAGAAGACCAAGGGACGAAAGGAGGAGGTGGTGACCAGAGAGTTCACCATCAACCTTCACAAGCGTCTACATGGCTGGTCAGTGACTGGTTTCTTGGCTTCTTATCCATGCCCATTTATCGAACATCATCGTTTTGTTATTCTATCTTCATTTAAGCATATTTAAGTAGTCTTTTTGAGATTGTTCTCTAGTTTTTTTCCTTCTTTTTATAGTTAAGTAAATGGGGTTGTGTTAGTCGAAATCTATTTGCATTTCCATTGTTTAATTGAAAATTTGATGCTTTTGAGTAGTGATAGACCGTGGAGGATTGGAGGTGGATGATGGTGAGATGGTGGTTCTAGGATGGGTATTTAGGTGGTTTTAATGGTGAATTTGGCAATCAGTTGTATTTAGGATTCATATTTTCGCAACGTTTTCTCAACATGGACTTGCAGTTGGAATTTGGTGGCTTATGAGGCCAAGCTTGTTCATTAGCCATTGCTTTAAGTTCTTAAGAGTGTTTGTAGGAGTGTTGTGGCAGAGGCGTACAATTTTCAGCGTCAGTGCCTCCCCAAATTTCGTATGGTTGAGGCACTTTTAACTTTAGAGTGCAAGTATATTATGAGAAACACTTTAACTTTGGACTGTACAAAATTTATATCATATTAGGATCAGATGACACATGGAGCTTCTTAACTGAGCTTGTAGCAGAGATGGAAGGACTAGTGTTGTACGTGTTAGCATTTTATGGCTTTTTCTGTTAATGAATAAACTTTTTAGAATAAGCTGCCTTTGCAGCTTTTTGTTGTCAGAATGAGAGAACTTTTAAGTATGTCACTGCTCCCTTTGGTCTGTGTTGTGTTTCTTGCATCATGCGGGATTGCCTTTGCAATTTTTGTATCATGGTAAAGAACTTGACTAATTTTTTGTGAACCGTCATTGTGGAAATAGTACATTCAAGAAGAAAGCTCCAAAAGCCATTAAGGAGATCAGGAAATTTGCAGAGAAAGCTATGGGCACTAAGGATGTTAGGGTTGATGTCAAATTGAACAAGCAAATCTGGAACAGGGGCATCCGAAGTGTTCCAAGGAGGGTTAGGGTTCGCATTGCTCGCAGGAGGAACGATGATGAAGACGCTAAGGAAGAGCTGTACTCTCTTGTAACTGTTGCAGAAATCCCACCAGAAGGACTGAGGGGGCTTGGCACCAAGGTCATTGAAGATGAGGATTAAATTTAACACTCTGTTCAAAGAAAACCATCGGATAGGCTGGATAGGTTTACATGATAGTTTTGGCATGCTATTCAAGTGTTATGAGAAAGACTAGTTTTTTTTCCATCTGTTTGACCTTTAATGTGTTGTTTTGGATGGAGTTGCTTTTTAGATTGTTACCAATGGCTTGTTAGAAAAGTCAAAAGTTACTTTCCAATTGAATTTCCCTTTTAGATAAATGCTATATTTATGGCTTCTAAGAAAGGTCAAAGGTCTCCAATTGAATTCAATGTTTTGCCTCCTAGGTACGTGGTATTAATTGACTGGAATCTGGATGTGAAGTTTTTTCTCCATAAGGTTTTGCAAATAGGGCATCCTTGCATCTGGTGATGTTTAAGATCATTGCAGAAATTTTCTTTATGCAAAAATAGTAGTGCGCTGGAAACAATGCTGAATGTTCCACAATAATAGCATTTTGAAGTTAAGTCATGTGCCACAACCAATAGGATTATTAGAAATTTAAATTTCCAGGTTATGGCTTAGACTGAGCAAGACTGATATTTTGTTTAGGGCATATGCTTCATTATTAACGAGATCTAGCTTCCAGCTAACTTTTATGAATAGACAGAACCAGCTCACTTTGCAATAATAGTCGATTGCGGGCAGAAAAAATTGGGGGTTTCATCAGTGCAGACACTTAAATACATGACAATTCTTGAAACATTTCCATACAGCCTATACACAAAGATAAATGTGAACAAAGTGATGTGCATTACCATGGCGCAAAAACAAATAATAATAATAATCATCACCATCATCATAGAGAAATCCTAATAATAATAATAATGATCACACAGAGAAACAGAAAAGTTCAGTGGAATGCTGGCATTTGGAAACTTTAATTAATTGATTCCAGTTGCTTCTAGTTTGCATATTTTCATTCAATAAGGCACAGAATCCTACTTCATCTGTCATCTTGTCTATGACAAGTAGTATCAAACAAGGTGAAGCAAAATACAGCGAGAAATGTTTAGCTAGCTTTGTAAGCATACATATAGCTTCGAAGTTTTCTCACATCTTCTCTTGACTCGTTCAGTGCATGATCAACATAGAGGCAGATTCCAGCTCCACTGCAATTCAATCAAATAGATATAAATTTCTAAATGATCTTAATGGTAACAATCAGAAAGAGAGAAGTACAAATTAACTTTAAAAACACACCTAAGTGGTCCAAATGGAAGCCAGATGACATCCCACCGAAATTTTGGCATTCTGGCACATTTATTAGCATCACATAAACAGAATCAAATACATTACAACATCCAGCAAATTAAAGTGCATGACACATCTCATGGTCAGTGAAATAAACAAGGCCAAAACAAACAGAGTTGAGACACACTCAAACAGAAAAGGGATGCAACTCCCAGGCAAATATAAAATGAAAAAATTCAATTTTTTAAGAAAAAAAAAAGAGAAATTAGGAAAACAGAAAGCAAAAAACTCAACAAGATTAGTGTCTGACACTTTCCAATTCTTCCTAACCCCCATTGCCTCTTTCTCTCCCTAGTGGAGATAAAACTTAATTGTGATTTACCTTTTTATTTTAGTTTCATGACTTAGAATTGATGTTGATTATACAGAGTTCATATACTCAGCATCAATCATAAAGGCAAGAGTTTCATGTACCTCAGCATGTAATATAACCAGAAAACAGCAAGTGTCATGCCAGCAAAGCATGAGTACAAAATCCATTGCCTGCGGTTATGAAGAAGCCCTATGATGGTCATGGAGCATGCTAAAACAGCTATCCAATCTGTTCAATGCTTAAATTAGTGTACCAATCTAAAACACATGTAAACCATCTGAATGCAAGGTAATTGGAAATAGGAATAAATCACATATCAAGCATACATAAAAGCCATGCAATCATCACTCATGCACAATTTTTTGAGTGAATCACATTAATTTTATCAATTCATCAAGACTCAGTTCCATGCACTGATGATGCTGAACATTTAAATAAATTAAAATAAACTAAAATAAAATAACTCTAATTACACTTCCTCTCTCCATGTTCAATATCAAGCACATCTTTACAATTCTGGACACTGAGATTCCTCAAAGACAGATCTTAATTCTTCAAATCAAGCTTATCCACTAGCAATAGTAAATTGAAAGTATGACTAAGTATAAGCTGGTTTGATTCTTTGATTGGTAAAAAGAAACATGACTGCTTTGTGACACTTATTTTAACTATCAGTTATATATCAACAGAGGTATAAGCTTGTCTACGAGGAAAAAAATGATGTCCAAAATTCAAATTTTAGAAAAAATTACTCGACATAAATGTGGGAATGAACAATGGAGATGTTGGACATGGTAAATACCAGAATGAACGCAGGATGAAACAGCACAGTACTTCAATCATGGTGAATTAAAGTGTATATACTTTCACCGAGTTCTGTATGAAGCAGCCAAAGAGAAAATCAATGAAAAAAGAAAGAAGTAACTAGAAAATAGTTTTTGCAGATAATGGGTATTGCTTTAATGGGTAGAGCCTGATATATCTACCAGAGGGGACCTTTGCCCAAAATCATCTTATGGAGAAAATGAAAACTGTTAAAATCAATAATGGTTTGGCAAGTGAGAAAACTAATGATTTATAATATCATCACAGTCTCATCTCTTTTATGTTCCCATGAAAACTCAATGCTAAAAAGCACAAGTAAATATAACTTTAAAGTTAAAATATAAGGGATAAATTCGATTACAGAAAAAAAAAAAAAGGTTTACAGACTAACAATTCAAGTTAGTTTCCAATCCTAGCAATCAAATAGAAATTCACATGCATATGAAGAAATTAAGTAAAATTACAAAAGTTTTCACATCTTGTATATAGATAGAGGGCTAATAACCAAATATTAGACAGGAGAAGTATTTTTGAAAAAAAAATCTTATTTGATGAAGAGAGAGAGAGAGAGAGAGAGAGAGAGAGAGAGAGAGAGAGACATTTTCAAGATTATAAAGAAAAATAACCAAAGCCAAAGGATATGCAATTAATTAAGAAAGAGGTATAGTGTAAAATATGGACAACTGCAGTGACAGCTTTTTACAAGGTCTAATGGGTGCAAATAGATAAAATTATAATAAAACTATACAATAATTTAAAGGATAAGATGAAAATAAACTTACAAGGTCTAATGGATGGTTTAAAATTTTCCAAGGTGGTGTCCTTTTGGTTCCACAAATTTGGCATGACAACTATTTACATAAGAGCCCAACAATTCCCTCTTCATCCGGGGTGGCAACATTAATTACTTAATTGTCATGGACAAGGCAGACCGTACATAATGAACCAAAACTGAGGAAGACAGAAACAGAAATCAACATTCTTAGAAGCTATATTTTTTATTTATCTTTTTAATAAATTTGATAAATGAAAAAACAGCAAATTTTAAACATAAGACTCAATCATCCTTACATGAACATAGGCCAAACAGGTATATCTAATGAAAATGAAACAAAAAGAAGACAGCAGAATAGGATATTTAGTGAATTGCTTTAACAATATCATAATGAATGATACAAAATACGTAAATATTAAGCAAATAATGAAAAGTGAAAATAGACAAGAACAAGCAAAGAATCAGACCTGCAACTATAATCATCCATGAGTTGATCTCCTCCATGAAGTAAGCATGATAACGCTACTTAAAAGAGCACAGAAAACACTTGCTCAGAAATGACAATATCATTCAGCAATAACAGAATGCAAATCATTGAAATCGCAATGCATATAGTTCCTCAAATCCGAGTTATCATCAAGATCATGTGGACCTCCTAGCATCAATTCTCATTAAACTACTACTAAAACTAAATCAATGTTTTCCACAAAATTCAATTTAGTAACTGAATTGCCGACCACTTGATAGCGCTATGAAGAGTAAACACAACAACAATTTAGAAATTTTACTCTTAACATGTATACTATTCTGAGAACTATCACCTTAGCCTTTGTAAAAGTCCACAGCTTATGAGTTAGGAGGACACCCAAATTTTGATCAAACCATCGTGGCCAAATTAATTAGCAATTTGTATAAAACTCTTTGTTTCTGAAAACAAAGCATACCAAAATCTTAAAACATTTTTTTGGGTGTTTCCAGAAAGACTTTTTGGAAAAAAAATCTTAAAATCGAGTTTAAAATCCAAAAATTGCTTTTGCTATTTCCTGTAAGGTTGTATCCAAGAAACTTCGAATTGTAACCTAAATTTTACAAGTATTTACAGAAGACTATTTGAATTTATTGCTTCCCATCCAGCAATTCGGAAAATTAGTAAATTAATAAAAAACTAAAAACTAAAATAAAATTCGGTTAGCAATAGAGATTGTTATACCAGTTCCCATGGAGATGAAGCCTGCTGAAAAATAGAGTAAACAAGAAAGGCAGCGAAGCAAAAAAGAAATGCTGCGAATACACTCTATTAAAAAAAAAGAAAAAGAAAAATAAATCAAGTTAATGTTTCAACAGAAAAAAATAAATAAATTAAACTAACAAATATTCTTCAATGGAAAATTATAATACCCGCCAAATTAAACTTTGCTGAGCTTGACTCCTTTCAAATAAGCGAACCAACTCCTCTTGTTCTGATGATTTAAAAAAATAATAATAAAACCAAAAATAAATTGCTTTAATAGTTCATTAATTAAAAAAGAGCAACGAGAACAAAATGAAGTTAAATCTTATATGAGATGGATCGGAGACCTTGAGTGTCCATAGGACGAGCGTCGTCTAGAGTTGGGAGAGAAAACTTCTCGTCATCACGAGATTTTTGCCAATTTCTCGCCAAATGCTTTATCGTCGTCGTCATTTCATCCTTATTAAGCAAATTCGGCTCGATGAAGTCTATTCAGATACTGGAAAATCCCCAATCGAAATGTTTAAAATGTTCAAAAGTTCAACTAAACAATAAACAGAACTAAACCCCCCAAAAAAATAAAAAATAAAAAAAGACTCAAAACGCAGCGTCTCGTGGCAACTTCACAAAACGCAAACGTTATGAACGTTTTCCCGCAAATATTATGGGAATGAAATTTTAATATTTATTTAATAAAAATATATTAGATTGTTATTGATTTATTTAGTTGATAAAATAAATAAGAATAAGAAATGAGAATTAATTTATTAAAATATATATAATATTAAATAATATAATTTTTATTAATTAAATATATGTATAAATATTATTATAAAAATAATATTAATTAAAAAAATTAATAATGATAATAATAAATGTTAATAATAGTATTAATAAAATAATAATAATAATAATAAAATTTAATAATAATAATAATAAAAATATTTAAAATAATAAAATTAATTATAATTTAAACGAGAATAATTCAAAAAATATAAAAAAATTAAAAGATTACAAAAATCAATTTAGGAAATGAGGAATCTCATTTCCAACCCCTTATGAAAATAAGATTCATATTCCTTATTCTCAAATTACATTTTATCAAATAAACAAAAATTTCATTCTCATTCCTTTATTTTTATTCCATAAACCTTCAAGTAAACATACTATTAATCTTTCACAAGATTAAAACGATATATCACTTTAAATTTAAATCTTAATAAATTTGATATTCCACCAATGCACTGCTATATTACAATCAAAATTCTATTAATATATCCTGTACTAATAAATCATAATTCGGCCGTAATCGCTTGCAGGAGACAAATCCAGAAAATATCTATATCATTAAGAATATGGCAAACATAAATTTCAATGTGATGGTTTCCCGGCTTAACATTGTTTGGAATCAGCAAAAGATGCAATAACTAGTGATTTTTCAAAAAGGCGTGTTTGCAAATTAAAGATTAGAGATCTGCTCTTCCAGGATATCTTGGGAAGGGGATAACATCTCTAATGTTGTCGATGCCTGTGGCAAAAAGAATCATCCGTTCAAAGCCTAAGCCAAACCCACTATGTTTCACTGTCCCAAAGCGCCGCAGGTCAAGGTACCACTCATATGGTTCAAGAGGGAGTCCCATGTCCTCTATTCTGTAATTCAATGCATCCCACACAAAATATATTACAGTTAGTTGAAGCTTGCAAGTCACAGTATCTTTAACTTTCCTAACATGCATCATTTATAATACCTGCTCTTGATTACATCATAACGCTCTTCCCTTTGGCTCCCGCCAATTAACTCTCCTACCTATAACATAAGATAATCAATATAAATGTATCATCATTCCTGTAATAAAATCTGGGACATCAATTCTAGAAGAATATAAAATAGATCAACCAATCCAGTGCTTGAAATTTTTTGAAGAAACAAGTCACCTTAGGTACAAGGACATCCATAGCTGCCACAGTCTTCAAGTCATCATTGAGCCTCATGTAAAATGCTTTGATTCCTTTTGGATAGTTGTACACAATGACAGGCTTCTGAAATTTGACCTCAGTTAAGTATCTGCAACAGTAGGCAAGCAAACCAAGGAATCAATACCCACCGTCCCACACTTTAATGATGAAACAATTACATGCACATGAGCAGTCTGCATACCTTTCATGCTCAGATGCCAAATCAATCCCCCACTCCACTTTATTCTCAAAATGTTTCCCCTCCTTCACAGCAACCTCTAGTAGCTCTACTGCTTCAGTGTATGTTATGCGTTCAAAGGGAGTTGAAGCAACCATTCTTAGACGGTTAATGCAACTTTTATCATAATTTTTAGCCATAAACTCCATGTCGTCAAAGCAATGGTCAAGTAACCAGTCACACATAAATTTCACATATGCCTCCGCACAGTTCATATCATCCTACAAATGTAAGAACCTTTAAGAATCGGCAGGTATATTGAGAACTTGGTGACACTAATGGTGAGCAGATCAACTTAGCACAGTTGCCACAAACATATGTGAAAGCATTATAAAAATAGCACCATGGCTAGATTGCCGACTAGATCAGGACTATGACTGGTCCAAAGAGGAAATCAGTCAAGCTTTACAACTGCTCAAACACCAAACAAACAGCATTTAGCAGAACTTTAATCATGAAGTATTTTTAGGAATGCTTTTAGACAAGTTTAATCATTTAGGAGAATCAAGAGGATCATATTTCCTTAAGAAACCGTAGATATAGAAAATAAAATATTAGGATTTAAGAATCGGTTAATAGACAAAGTTGTAAAGACGTTTTATGTTTTGGCTAAAAGATATTAAAAAACTAAGCTATAGAAGAAAGATAATTTCTAGCAGTTCGAATAATAGTTGCAATAGCAAAAGAACTAGACTAACTAACTGAATTAGAATAACAACTTGGAAATTTGGAAGGATAAAGCTATAAAACTATTAAATGTACTTGCTCTACAATTTTCTTAAAAGATAAATACCGAAGGTTTAAGAAAGAAATAAAGTACTTTGAAGAGCTACAACAACAATGAAGATAGAGAATTTAAACGTGTAGTTCATATAGCCTCTTTTTGCTCTCAGCAAGAATAGTGTATTTACGAGAACTTTGTAATATAATGTAAAACATGTCCCTTTTCTGATTTACAAAGTTTGCTATTTGAATTAGATAATAGTAGAAATGTCATATGTTTTTTCATATACTGTAAAATAGAAATATTGCTACTTTGCTACCAGATTAGGACTATGACTAGTCACAAAGAAATAAGTCAAACATCAGAGCTTCTCAAATACCAAACAGTGAGCAGTGTATGTCTAACGCACCTTAAGGTCTGAAAAAGCCATTTCAGGTTCCACCATCCAAAATTCTGCCAAATGCCGGGAAGTGTGGGAGTGCTCAGCTCGAAAAGTTGGCCCGAATGTATAGACATTACTTACAGCACATGCATAAGTTTCAACTTGAAGTTGACCAGAAACAGTCAAAAAGGCTTGACGGGCAAAGAAATCTTGTGTATAATCAATCTTTCCATCCTTTTGTGGGATTCCTGGCTTAAGCTTTGATCTTTCCTCGAGCTTTGCAAGATTCTCTTTCGCTTTTGTAAGTTCAGTAACACTAGCACTTATTGCCTCCTTGCCTGCTTTATCAGATTTTAGTTTTGCAACAGCCTCTCCTTTCTCCTTGACAACAAGCTTGGCGGCTTCTATGTCAGCTTCTGATGGGGGAGGATTCTTGATCAGTTCCTTCTCCAACTTGTCAGCATCACTTATTAGAGTTGTAACTTGAAACATCTCACCAGCACCCTCACAATCACTGGTGGTGATAATTGGAGTGTGAATGTAGAGAAACCCTTGCTTCTGAAGGAATGTATGAGTGGCATAAGCAAGTGCATTTCGAATTCGTGCAACCGCAGCTATCGTGTTTGTCCTGGGCCGAAAAGGAATACGATCCCTCAAAAACTCAAGAGTGAGCTTTGTCTTGGGGATAGGGTACTTAGCAGGGTCAACCATACCCACATCGACCACTTTCTGAACCCGAAGCTCAATCTTCTGTTTAGTCCCCTCAGGAGGGTTTTTAAGCATGCCCTCAACATAAACACAAGTGCCAGTTGGCACCAGCTGGCCTAAATCTGCTACATCCTTGTCCACAATAACCTGCAAATTAGCAGGGCATGACCCATCATTCACCTCCAGAAAAGCAAAAGAGCCTTTCCCTTGCTCACGACCAGTTTTCACCCATCCTCCAACTCGCACTTGCTGTCCAGCTAGCCCAGCGCCACCATCAGGTCGAGTCAAAATAGACTTGATCAGAACACGGTCTGAGAATTGGTGTCTTTGCACTGCATCATCATTTAAATCCATGGTTGCAACTTGGTCGACTGGCAGCACATTATCTGCCATTGGTGGGGAGACAGTGCACCTATAATTATTCAAATTAGGATGCATGAAACTTCAGAAAAACACAATGAAAAGCTGAACCTAACAAATTATTAATCAAGATTTACAGGTATAAGACAATAAAGTCTGTCCAAATGAAGAAAACATCAGAGAAATAAAGCACATAAAAAGGAATCCACACAGCTTACAGACTATGACATGATTGATACCAGTAATGGCCAAAACTTGATTGGTAGTATAACTGGCACAAAACGACCAAAAAAAGGAATCCACCCTGCTATTTCTTCATATTAAACTAAACTAAATTTCAATTGAACTCTGACATTAAAGAATAACACATGTGAGAGCACAGAAAACCATAATCATTCCATTGATCGACTTAATAAAAGCTAAAGACAATAAGCGATTTGAAGACCAAAGTCTCAGCTTCACTAAAGCCCCCCAACACCCCCCCACCCCGCCGAAAAAAAAAAGGACACAACCCACCACCTCTAAATCAAATAACCAAATAAGAACACAATTTTATTATTTACACTAAAGAATAAAGAGTAAATCAGCAAATAAACCTGAGAGATATATCGTGAGCAATGGCAAGTTTGTGAGCAGCAGCAAGATTCTGAGTGGCTGCGGGTTCTCAGGGATTGAGGCCGTTCCTTGGTACATAGGCTTTAGGTTTTTCAGAGTGGGTTAATTTCCCCCAACACCCAAACGTTTTGATATATTTTACCACGCCCCCACAAGCCGTTTCGTATTGCCAACGCTAATGGAATTTTCTTCTTTTGGATGAGCTAAGCAACAGCTCTTAACGGATTTAAAATTTAAAAAAGTACACTAAATATAAAATAGAGTAGGATTATTAGCACCTTCGAAAATCCTTTGTTTTAATTATATTCTATTTAATGTTAAAAATATTATTTTTTAAATAAATTTTATTTTATTTATAAATTTTACAATTTTTAGGACTCAACTATATTGTAATTGTGATATTATATCACACTTTTTGTCTTTATCTCATATAATCATTAGATTTAAAAACAAGCGATCCAACGCGCAAGAGATGTCCACGTTTGTCTTAAAGCAAACCAGAGAAATCAGTTAAGACACAGTCTGGTAATCAATGAACAACGATCCAAATTCAGAACCCCAATAATCCTCGTCGTCCCAGTGGCTTCCAAAGCTTGATCGCTAATCAAACTACACCTCCCTACATCCGAATTCGTCAAACTTTGAACTGATTTATTAACAATCGAAATAACCCCAACATTGCCAAATACTCTTTCTTGACGAACTTTACATAACTTTGGAAGCTATAGCACAAATACCATCATCACCGACATCATCAAAATCTTGACGTGTTTGTTTAAGATTAACATTAAAAATCTAGATTTAAGGAGATCTTCTGGCCACAATTTGCAGATGAGCATTGCTGAGAAACCTCGTTGATTTAAATGAGCGTAAATTTGGGAATCTGGGTAGAAATTTTTGGAGAGAATCAGGTTCGATAACCCGAATAGACAAACGGCTTAACCTCAACTCTTAGCTATGGCTTGCACACAAGAGAAAATGAGTTTCTGTCATTTCAATCGTTTATCCAAGTTAAGGATTAAAGTTGATTCATCATCACCTAGCGTTGAGATAACGACTTTTCCTTTTTTTGTTTTTGGTATTGAAGTTGTTTGTTAGAATGATTATGGGAAAAAGTTGTGTGGAGAAACCAGGGGAGTGTGTGACTGCAAGTGTCAGGTGGGAAACACTTCTGTTTGAAGAAATGCTTGCTTGTGAGTTTGTTTGGACTTTGTGCTTAACGTTCTTCTACTTCTTGCTCCAAAGTCAGTTGTGGGAATAAATTAATCGCTTGAAATAAATCTAATTCGGATGATGGTGAGAAAAAATCTGATAGCAATAAGGATGAGACCAAGTCGGAGGAGGGGTCTTGAGAAAACGCTGATGGTCAGGAAGAGGAGAAGGAAGACCAAAATGGAAACAACGAGGTGGAGAAAGGCTCTGATGATAACCGGCTCCAACAGTTGACGGTCTACACCTCAATTACCTATTATGTAATTTCAACCATTAGATTCAATAGTTTTACATCCAACGGCATGTCATAATAAGGATAAAAAGAGTGGTATGGTATAATAGTTGTAACATAATTGGACCCCAATTACTAATAACTTTCTCACTATTTTAATTTTAATAATTGTATTCCTCTCTTCAAACTTTCTTTATTATTTAATTTGTTAAAAAAATATTAAAACAAAAAATAAGAAAAATCTTATAAAATATTAAATATTTTATGGGTCCAATACAATTTTGTCATAGATATAAACACTGGGTGCAACAATTAGTTTGAGAATCCTTAAAAAATTATTTGTAGTGAGATAAAATTTTATTTAATTTATTTCTCACAATGTTGTATCCTAATTTTGTTGCCACATATGTTACAAGAGTATTATTTTGGCTTAAAATTTTGCTTCTTAAATTTAGATTAATTTAATGATTAAAAAATTTATAGATTGCTTCCTAAATTCAGATAATTCTAATGATTAAAAAAATTATATTGTGCATGCAAAATGAAATTGAAGAGAGAAAGAAAATATAAATGAGATTAATTCTATTTATATTTGTTCTTAAATGTAATTATAATATCACAGGAATTTTATAAGATCAATGAAGGGATGTCAATTGTCCAACTCTATAAAATAATATGAATGAAGTTGCCTTTTTTTTGTATTTTTATTTTTCACTTTCTATTTTACGTATTTATATATTTATTTATTTCCAAAATCTGCAGGTTTTTCTATATCTTAAAAAAAACTTTAATTTCATATTAATCTGTCAAGTAATTCTAATTTCTTTAGGTTAAGATTTTTTCCATCAACCTATTGTAATGACTACACATACTTATATCTAAATAAATAAGAACATGAAACCTTAAGTTAAACAAGAACGAAAATGAAACTCAGCTGCATTGTAATATGAAGCTTGATATAATTAAACCTCCTAGAAAATTTTATCAAGAATCTATGATCTATCTTCAATCATTTCTTATTTAAAGTAAAAATGAAAAGAAATAGTACAAGAAATTAAAATGACCAACTATAACAAGTACCTTTGTGATAATTCTTGAGCTTAGCTCCTTATGTGCTAAAAATATGCTAGACTCGTGATAGAAATTTTTCCTACCATAATAGTATGACATATTTGTAAAAGATTTTTTTTTTCTATAAAGAGTTAATGACTATTTTTGTGATAGAGATTTTGGTCGTTAAGCATTTTGTGAAAGAATTTTTATTTTGACTCTACTTTTGCGTTCGATTGAAAATTTTAAATGAATTTAAAAATAAAGAGATAGAGAAATGGCGCCGTCTAGATTAAAAGTAAATTGAAAAAAAATAAAGTTATGGTAAAATAAAATAATATAAAATTATGTGAATTGTTTTGGTGGTTTCATTACAACTGAGCTTAATATGATGAAATTCATTTGCATAAGTAAAAATAATATCATGAATTATTTTTATTATGGATGCATTAAAAATTTTCAATTATTGTCACTCTATCATAAACCTATAATTTTATTTTGAAGATATTTTAATATAATAAAAGTTTAATAATTGAAATAAAGAAGAAAAAGACTCTTAAATAGGATGTCTAACAGAATAAAAATATGTAAAATAACTAGAAAATAGGAAAATAATTTCAACTCAAAATTTGTTAAATACCCCCATGACCTCAACAATGTTTTAATCGTGTTAAGGTTTTAGTGATAAAATGATAACAATTGAAACATTAAGTGGCAAAATATAGCTACTAGAAAATCTTGGTTGTGAATTGATATGTTAGGAAAATTTTGGTGGTTATTTGATATAAATAAAGAAAAATGCTTGCCCTTTGTGAGAAAAGAACTTATCATATTATAGTAATATAATAAAAACCCTATAAATTAATAATATCGGGACCATACAAAACTTATTAATTCAAAAATGTATTAACTAATCGGTATATTAATAATTTATTAATTTATAGAGTGTATATACAATTCAATGAACATACATTTTAATCTACTAGAAATTTATTGTATTTACCAATCCAATCAGTCAAAAATGAATTATCTATTAAATATAAATTAATTAACAAAACATATTTAAATTCTTGCAATTTCAATTCAACTCCGGAACTTCTAGAAGCAATAAGTAAAATTAGAAATGAGATCCAACTATATTTAAATTTCAAAAAAAAATAAGTATGAGATCCAACTATATTTAAATTTCAAGAAAAAAAATAAGTAACAATATAATCATATTTTATTTAACAAAATATTAAATAATTGTATTTGTAATTTCAGCAAATTAAAAATTTCTAATATGAATAGGACCACAAAGTTGTATAAAATGTTTTAGAAAATATATTATCTTATCAATTTATTGAAAATATTAATTTAACCCTTTGCCTAAATTGGAACCATGGAAATTATTGTAGAACAAAAGGTTATTAATTTATCTACCATTAAATATAGGTCTTTCTATATTACTTTGATTTGCCTTTTTTCTTTTTCTTTTTTAATTTAACTCATATTGATTGTAAAATATACGCCTCGTCAATGAACCACAAATCAATTCCTCTAAGAGAAATAAAAGTTGGAATACTTTAATAATTACTTTAAAAGTTTGAATTAATGTGAAGGCTACTCTAATATTTACCTAAATGTAGTTGACCGCTGCTTGAGGGCATGGCAAGAGTGAGTATCATTTACAAATTAGGAAATAGAACCTCGCGCAGTTTTAAAAAAATAATTTAGTATTATCTTTTTTTTTACTTTGCACTTGATGAAACTAATAAAAAATATGAATTGATTTTTTTTAAAGATGAGATAACTTTATAAAAAATAAAAAAAACTATTAGCTAGCAATAAAAATAAAGAAGCAACGTAAGATAAAAAATAAAATGAGAGAATATATTATAGAGTGATTTTATTCATTCCAATTATTCATATACAAAACAAAAAAATAAGCTCTCCTTTTATAGTGATATAATCACTCCATGAAATTAATGAAAAATTATAAATCATAATTTCTTGTGAGATTGTGGGAGTTATAAGGAAGGTAACAGTCAGGGATGGTAATTGGATCGCTCCATAATGGATATCCACAATATCCATCCAATTGGATTGGATAATATCCATCAAAAAAATTTTGGATCTTCAAATGGATATTTTAAAATTATATCCAGATGGATATGAATGGATATGAATAATTATTTTTATCCAATAGATATCCGTTTAACCCAACACTAGTTTAAAAATTTTTAATTTTATAAAATTAAAAATAAAAAATATAATAAACAAACAATTGTAAAAATATTATATTAACTAGTAAAAAATTTAAATTCCTCTTATATTAAAAACTAAAATTTTTAAAATTATCTTTTAATTTTTTAATTTATTTAATATTATTAATAATTATTATTTTATTTATTAATTTAATATTATAAATAGACTTCCACCGGAAAGTCGCTGGACCCCTACCGGATCTCGTCGGACCACCATCGGAAGTTCGCCGGACCACCATCGGTTTCGCCGGAAAGTTGCCGAACCGCCACCACCAACCACTGGATCGCCATTTTATTTTATTATATATATATATTAATATAAATAATTTAATAACTAAATTTAATATTAAAATTTTAATTATTTTATATTTTATTTTAGATAATAAAAATAAAATATCTATGGATATCCATGGTTCTCCATAGTTTTATGGATAAAATCCATATCCACATCCAATATTAAATACTGGATATGGATATAGATATATCCATTATGGATAATTATGGATTTGTGTTTGGATGGATAATATCCATCCATAATTGGATATTTGTCATCCATAGTAAAGGTTGCTAATGAGAGATAGTGAGGAAACTAAGAAATATATATTATGAACATCTACATTTATTTTAATAAATTCATAACACTCCCCCTTGAATGTTTGTTACAAAGAATATGCCTTATTAAAATTTTTACATAATTGTTATTGGGTAATAACAATCAAATTAATTATGAGAAGATGAAAAACTAAATCTAAAAGAAAATTTTTTTATTTATTAAATAATAGAGAATATACAAATATGAAAAATGGTGATGCTACATCACTTCTTCAAGTTCCAACTTTATATATATACATATATAGATAATTCAATAGCTTTTTATTGTACAAGATAACTTTGTTAATAAATAAATTAAAGATACACCTAATAAGGGAAGACATCCTGGTCTTTATCCCTCAAAATATATGTTCTAAACATCATTTATGATTATTTAGATAATAATTTTACACTTCAAATGATGAACTCAAATAAGAATTTGATGATAGCTGAAGAGATGACATAACAAATTAATATAAAATTTTTATACAGATTTCAATAATGTTAATTTTATAATCAAATAAGAAAAGTTTCTAGCATGGCCTGGTCCTCTCTAAGCTTCACCACAATACTGCTTCTAGGTTTGAAAAATTTCATAGCCTTGGATCCTAGAGGTGCAGAAGTACCTTTGACAAGTACCTTGTCAAGACACACGATTATGTAGATATCGTCCCTAATTTTATTTTTATGAACTGAGAATATTATTCTTCATTGTTAGTTTACGAATGATAATCTAATGAGCACATTACCCCAATCATATGGTAAGTATATGGAGATATAGTAAAATTTTGTGATTTCTTATGTGTAGTGTTGAAGTTATAGATTAATTAGACAGTTTCACTCGATGTGTTGCCCATTGTAAAGCGATCATCTTCCTCACTAAATCATCATTCCATAGTTTATCTATTTTTTACTTTTCTTTTTCTTCAAATCCACTTTGAAACAAAAGATTTCCCAACCATGAAATAATCATGCTAGCAACATTGCTATTAGAATTGATTGATTTGGTGCTATGAAGTGTGTTGACTAATACAATTACCCTTATAATGATATTTAGAATCTGTTTAGGACAGTTGTGCTATCCGTTCCTTTTATTTTAGTGGGCGGCCCTTATTTGAGGATGTAATTATTGTTATGAGCTAGTTAGTTGAGACATGAAAAGTGACTCTTCCCCCAGGCAACCTAGGTGATTGCCTAGAACCCCACAACATATGGATGCCACAAAATTTTTCCAAAATTATAGCTATTAAATTATTAATGCATATACATTATTACTATTTCCTAGTAATCCTTTTATGTAGGAAGCATATAGGATAGAATAAATTAGGAATTATAATATTTGAGTTAATTTAGTATTTTATTAGGATTTATCTTGTTTTATTAAGCTTAAATGAGTCATATTTGTAATTCTAATATAATTAGAATGTTAGATAATTTAACTTGTTTGAAAGGGATTAGGACTAAGTTAGCTAGTAATATAAATAGGGCTATTATTCATATTTACTATAACACCTTTAAGCTTCTCATCAATAATATTCAATATTTTCTTAATTGAGATATTTTCTTCTTTGTGAAAGCTCCCTTCTTAAGTTTTTTAGAACGTACGCTAGAATAACATCTAGTATCACCTCTGCCCTACATCAAGTGGTATTAAAGTCTCTTTTTATACTAAGCAGAGCTTTCCTAACCACCAACTACCTTCCATACACAAATCCTTCCTCCATCATCCGTTAATTCCATAAAAAAAAATCCTACAAAGCTCGAAACCACCATTACAACTGCTACACATGGCCGTGATCCATTGTTTTCTGTTGTCTTTCCCATCAATCTTCTCTACTATCAGAACCAGAATAAGCCCACCATCAAAACCCAACTTATCTCACCACCGAAGCCACCGACTAAACACACACCAAAACAACCGCACCAACCGTCGCTTAATTCGTGGCCCTTCGCTGCCAATTTGCCAGCCACCACCACCTCCAATTTGTTCAGCATCATCAACCTCTTCTTTCAAACTGAGACTCGCTGCCAACCGCCGCCTCGTTCACTGGAAACGAACAAAACTTCCAATCACTGCTTCAATTCAATTTTTCTATCAATCCATCACGTTTTGAGACAAACTGCCACCACCATCACACTCATCAACCTCAAATCTTCCAGATCTACCTATCCTTGACCAATTTCCAATCACCGTCACCAGCAACACAAACTTTTGATTATTTATAATTTTTACCCATTACTTTCCCTTAATTATAATAATGCCCTTTAATTTTTCTGTTCTTACACAAAACCAAAAAAAGGAAAAAAATAGAAAATTAAAAAAAAGGTACAATAAGATATAGAGATGATGGTGATGATCTTTTATATAATGATAGATTTACTAATCCTGAAGATATTTTCAATTGGATCTTCAAAATTGAAGATACTCTTGAAGATATTCCAGAGGGCAAACATGTTAAGTATGTGCCCTCAAAATTAATGGGACATGTGTTGAGTGTTAGAAAGTGCATATTTATAAAGGAGAAAATCATTATTTTATATATCAAGTATTACTAACAACCCTTACTTTTATGTGTTTAAGTTTATTATACTTTAATTATGTGTGTTTTATTTTAATTGAGTATTTTATATATTTTAGGAGCATCATAGTCATTCCACAATAAACGAGAGATCAGATGACAAAACAGACATCATTTTTGAACTCAGGATGGTCGAAAACCTTAGGAAGAGCATAAAAGGAAAATGATACTATTCACATATACGGACTATTCACATGTACATGTACTGTCTACGTTACTGTTTACGGTACTGTGCAAATAGTGGCACCATTAATCTATACTACAACAGATTCGTGCACTTGCGAGTTCAATAAAATTTGCACAACAACACGCATCACAAAGGTGGACAAACTTACAAGCAAGATGGATTAACATGGAAGAGACAAGATTTGAACTCGGTATAGCATGAAAAGAAAGATAAAAGTTTAGTTTATTTCTCTTGCATATTTTCAAGCTATTTGTCGTAAATTTGATAAGTGTTAATAAGACACAAATTTTGTTTGATTCTATGAATCTCAACTACAAAATTACTGTTGTCATACGAATATTCACTTCTAAAGATGATGAAGATACAATTTCAAGATTTATAAAAAGATTATGTGTTGATATTAAGGAACGAATTTTGTTACAAATTGATGCTACTCATGAATATTGGGATGTTGTTAAAATTATTTTAGAAGTTGAATTGCAAATCAAGAGAGAGAAGAAGCAAGTATTGAAGAGAGTTGGACGAATGTAAGAGCATCTAAGAGCCAAGGTAAAAAAAAGATCAAGAGTCCAATAGATTCACTCTGTTAAAATTACAACATGAGCGTTTGTTATCAAAACATGATCCTATCATGGACTTCTCCTCACCAAAGTATTCTACCTTGGAAAAACAACCTTCTTATGCCAATAAAGATGATAACTCACCAATGGATGAAGATATTGTGCTTGAAGATTCTAATGTTACTCAAGATATATTGATTGTTCAAGATTCAACCATTGCAGTAAATGAAAAGAAAGAGTTTATCCAAGATTCTGAAGTTGAAGATGTTAGCGTGGAAGAAAAAGCTTTACTAGTTTCATCATTTGAAGAAAATAACATTAAAAAAGTTTGTTTTGAAGAGATTTCAATAAAGCATGATGTTTTTATTAAAGATGTACAATATATTCTTGATTTGAGTTTTATATCGAGCGATATGATTAAAATTGTGAAAAAAAAACTCAAGCTGAAGAGACACTAATTGTTCTTGACGATGATAAAGTTGATATGGGTTTTCCAATTATTTGTGAAACTAAGCAAATTGATTTTGAAAACCTTGAGATAATCAATATGGTTATGGCTATACACATTGAAGAGAAGAAAGTTATTGTTGAAGAAGATATAACGATCAAGATGAATTAACTAGGGAGAACATTGAGTGAGATTTCACAAAAGACTTGAGAGGCCTAGAAGTTATTTCTTCGTACAAGACTTTGACTTTTGTAGAGTGACTAACAAGATCAAGAAGAAAATCAAGTATGAAGCTTTTCGAGTTTTAAGGAAGATTGATGAGAAAGACTATGAGCTCGATCTCTAAGATATATTGCTACTCTACTTTAAGTTTTATCCTCTAGATTGTCTTTTATTTTCAGCAAAACTTGAGGACGAGTTTTTTTTCGAAGTGGAAGAGACTGATGTAGGAAGAATATAAAATAGAATAAATTAGAAATTATAATATTTGAGTCAATTTAGTATTTAGTATTTTATGAGTATTTATCTTGTTTTATTAAGGTTATTTGATAATCTAATTAGAAATTTAGATAATTTATCTTATTTGAAAATGATTAGGACTAAGTTAACTACTAGTATAAATAGAGTTGTTATTCATAGTTTATTGTAACAACTTTAACCCTCTCATCAACAATGTTCAATATTTTTTCAAGAACGTACGCCAGAATAACATTTAAAATTAATAGTTTTTATCCTATTTATTCCTATAAAATCTCTATTTAATTATTTTTTATTTTTTTTTATTTTTTTCATTTGGATATTGGCTCATGATATCCCCTTGTTTGGATTTTTTAAGGCATGTAAATTGCTTTCTTTAATTGTCGCTTAAGGTAAAAAAATAACTATTTTCATTAATCACTACTGATAAAGCTTCAATCTATTAAAGTTAAAGTTCCAAAATATCCATTTTTTTTTTCATATTATCATATACCAAGCATCATGGTTAAGAGATTGATCTTATCTAAATACATAAATATATCACGTAAAAAAAAGATATTGTAATTTTTAAATTACAATTGTTTTAGAGAGAAAACTTTAGTTGTGAAATAAACATATGATAGTATGTGATATGATTTCTAACAAAATAGTAAACATAGTATAGCTTTTTTTTTCAATATATTAGTGTGCTATAAAAGTAACTTAGCTTACAAATCATAACAGTAGATATTTAATTAAATGTTTCACTACTATAATTTTTAAACTATAGTTATCTAATCACAATATTAAATAGGATTATAGTCTTTAAATTCAAATTTCTCTAAAAAAAGAAAAAAAGAGTATCATTTATGTTTAGTAATCTCTTGTGTGGTGGTAATATATTCGAACTACATGGTTTCAATGCATTAAGGTCTTATTTGGGATTGAGGTACTGTAACTTTTAAGTTATAACTGTTGTGGAAAAAAAACTATAACTATCAAATAAAAGTTAATAATATATAGTAAATATAAATTTTAAATAATAATTTTGATATAATTATACAAGTAAAAAATTATATCAACATAACTTATAAGTTACAACAGATAGTATTTATGAAATACTTTAATATTGTATCTTTTAAATTACTGTTGTCTAACTTTAATTCCAAACGCACCCTAAAATATATCCAGCCATGTGAATTTACAACTTTCGCAAATTTCCTTTGATTGAATGGTGCATCACTATTCCCTTTGCCTTGGAACTAATAAATTTGCAATCGCCATTCCACTTGATCCGTTCACACCCTTAATTCTACACCGCTGCACGAATGCTGTCCGTATGCAGGAAAAAACAAAAGCAAACAAAAGAGACTTTGTATCATATGTCTCAAAAATAAAAAATAAAAAAACGTAATATTTAAAAAATATGAAATTACAATTCTGCTTAAAAGTTTGACTTTCTCTTTTTTTTCCTCTCAAAAGTATAGAACTGGCTGGTGGTAAAAGCCTAACACAATCTTTTTAACCCCCACCTTCTTCATAATTGAAATTTAAGTGATAAGTCAAATAAAACTGTTTGAAAATTATTCTGATCAAAATTTTGACTTTATTAAAATTATATAAAATTAACAAGTAAGTTTGATGCTAATTGTTTCACTTAAAATAAAAGTCTTTTTTTTAATTTTGTTAAAAAAATTTGAACAATTTGTTTTTCTTCCTACAAGCATCAATCAATTGCTTAAGATTTATTTATTAATTTATTTTCTAATTTGAAAAGCAACAAGAAAATGCCCAAAAAAAAAAAACAGAGCCCTAAATTCAAACAGCCCAATTCTCGAATGGGGCTAAAAACAGGCCCAAGCTAATTACACTCGATAGAGTATTTATATATTCGCTAGAAACCCTAACCTTAGATTCGTGTTGTCTGCCACAATTTGGGCGAGAAAGAGTCTCACAGCAGCAGCAGCAGCAGCCAAGAAGAGTGCTCAACAGATCAGCTATGGGTAAACTCTCTGAAAAAGAAGCTTTGGTATTCGCTTTCGCTTTCGCTTTAATTGTTTCTTTTAGTAATCTTAAACTCTTTGTTATTATTTCTCAGGTAAGGTTCACGGATCTTTGGCTCGTGCCGGTAAGGTGAGAGGCCAAACTCCTAAAGTTGCTAAACAGGATAAGAAAAAGAAGCCACGGGGCCGTGCCTACAAGCGCATGCAGTACAACCGCCGCTTCGTCACCGCAGGTGATTACTCTTGTTAGCTTGTTTTTGTAGATCTAAGCTGTCATTTTGATTTAATTTCTGTCTTTTTATTATAATAATTATTAATATGCGCTGTTGATAGTTTCATTTGAAGATGAATTTATCAGTATAAATAGTATGCGTAGCTAAAGTATGGATTAGACAAGCTGCTGACACAGAGCTGAGTTTTTTTAAATTGTAATTTAGCTTGTATATATGTATATAAGTCTATAAATATATGCGTAGATTAGAAAAAAATGTGCTAGTTCTGTGTTTGTGTTTATTAAGTAATGGCTATTAATTGTTAGTGCCCATTTTTTATGATTGTTGAATTTGTTCTTGTTTTCTTGCTTGATGCAGTGGTTGGTTTTGGAAAGAAAAGAGGACCCAACTCATCTGAGAAGTAAAAAATGCTTGAGTGGATGAATGAAGAAGGGTTAGATAGGTGAAAAAGCACTTGGTGTTTTTGATAAATTCTCTTATGTTGTTTTTAAAAACCTTATTATGGTCTTCTGTTGCTAATGTTATGTTTCGAGATTGTCTCTCTTAAACTTGTGATCATCATTTTGGTAGTAGAGATTATGTGATTTTCTTTTCAAATGTCTTTAATTTGCTGTTTGTTGTGTGGTTGCCTTTCTTTCTTAGTTATGTATGATAGTTGTTCAATTGGTCCTTTGTCCCTGAAGAGGAAGGATTCTCTGGTTTCATATGGTATGGTTTAACAGTCTGCCAACTGCCTGATCTTTTCACGTAAAAAATGGAGAACAAGAACTGAAATTCTATTTGAACAACTTTATTGTTTGGGAAATTTTCTAATATTTTCATTTCCAATTATCTTCTTCTTTTTGTTGAATAACTTTTGCTTTTTTGAGGTAAAGAACCAACTGATAAGATCTTTATTTGGTTTATCATATATTGAATAAACTTCTGCCTGTGCTAAGAAATATGTTGAGCAGAGTAGGCAATTGCAAATTTTTTTAATCTATAAATGGGGTGTTTAATTGTATACTTTGTAATAATAATTGATGAAGGCTAAAGTTCATGTCAACAAAGCAAGTTACCAATGATCTGTTTCATCAACAAAGAGGCGCTAACTCATCCAAATGATGTAATCTTAATCGCTCATTGCTGAAGAATGTCTGGGTTGGAATGTCTCTCAATGGGTAAAAGAGACTGTTTCGTAGGATCTTTCACTGGAAATTCCTCATTCGATGTCTCATCCATCACTACTTGGGAATTTGATAGATGGTCTCGCTGGCTTTCAGGGCTTATTTATTTGCTTATTTATGGTAGGTTCTGTCCAAAGGTATTCCCTCTCATTAGCTACGTGAGGTTTCATTTTGCGGGTTGATGATACATGCTGTAGAAATTTATGTGATATTACAAGGCTGGGCATCGAATTGGATTCGGATTGATTCAATTCGATCTGAATTTCGATCCGTACAAATTCGGATCGTATTTGGATTTACCTTCAAATTTGATTGGATATATAATTTGTCTTGTCCGATTGGGTTTGATTTGGGTCGGCTTGGATTTGGGTCAATGCGAATAATTTGATTGGATTCACATCTACGGTACTGTTATTAATATATATATATATATATATACGAGTAGCCTGCAGCGATAATCGTTCAAATCTCTAATTCCATCTTCCTAATCCTAAACCAGTGGTCGCCACAACGACGACTCCACAACAAACTGGAGAAGCCACGAAGCAGCAGCAACCACGAGCACACGACCACAAGACTACGAAAATTAGAGAAACCATAAGCATAACCAAAACGAGGCCGCCAGACCCACGACCTCACTCACATTGCAAACGCCGCTGACTGCACAAACCAAACCAACGTAGCTGAATCTTCCACGACGTCCAGTCACCACGTGGACTTAGGGATGGCAAAATCTGGGTTCGGGTTCGGGTTTAGCCTTCCCGGTTCCGGACCCAGACGTCATTTTCTTTTTCCCGGACCTGGATTAAAATCCGATTTTTTTCATCCGGGTCCGGGTTCAACCCAGAAAAATCCGGGTTCCGAATTCCGGGTTTTGAACCCGGCATACAAAGTACTATTTTATTTTTGTAATCTTATTCATTCCTTTCTGACTCCTTTCTGTTTCGTTCAACAATTGTAAGCACTTATACTTCCGGGAGTTGACAATATGAATAACAATTCATGCAAATATATAAACGTGATTTACTCATATCATCACCAAACACTGCAAATAAGATTAGCCACGGGCCAACCATTAATATCTCCATGCCAGTATTAGAATAAGCTGAAACTGACTTTGAGTTTTTTTCTACCACATACCAACATCATCAAGAATTCAAGATAATCATACAATATATTTCAACATCATCTCGATTCTCTACCACATGAAGTTTCTAAACCTATCTCAAATTCTCAATGTTTCAAATGCCATCCCAGCACAGTAGCACTTAATAATTAAGACTTAAATAACAAATCACAATTTCACAAATATAAATTCATAACACAATTACACAAGTCTATAATTCAAAGTTCAAATTAAAAACTAAAAATCCAAAGTTTAAACTTTTCTCCATCATTTTCCCTTCTTCTTCACTTGATTCATTGTTGTTCACAACTCACTCATCAAACTTTCATCAATAAGTTGTTCTGCAGAAAGTATTGCTTCCTCTGGAATTCCATCTAAAAAAATGAATAAATAAATAAATTTATTTATCAAACTGACAAAGTTTATACTAAAATGCAGGCTGTTTATACTAAAATGCAGGATGATTCTATTATGGTAATACTTTCTGTGCAGCTAATATGCAGGCTGTTTCAAAGTTTATACTCTGCAGAAAGTATTTATTTTATGTAATAAATAAATTTTCCATACTTTTTAGGTTGTGGTCAAGCCAAAACCAATTTTGAGTACACACCAATGCTTCCACTGTAGATGGCTGAAGTCTACTGCGATGAGGACTCAAATGTCTACCTCCAGTGCTAAAGGCGGACTCGGAAGCAACTGTTGATACAGGAATGGCCAAAAAGTCTCTCGCAATCTTTGCAAGTATAGGATATTTGCTTTGATTATTCTTCCACCATGACAAAACATCAAATTGACTAGTTGAAGGCAAAGTACTTTCCTCAAGATAAAGCTCAAATTCTGTTTTGAAATGATTATTTTGTGAGTTTTGATTTCTAAATGATTCCCACTTATCAGCCATCTCATCTAAGTCTAAGTCTACCATACTAGAATCATCTGCTGTAGCACCTTCAGAACTAGCTGAACCATTAACCCCCCAATTTGCATTTGATGAATATTTGACTTCATACTCATGCACTAAATCAACAAATAATTTGTGCACCCTTTCAATTTCAAATTCAACTCTTTCTCCATAGATTTTGGGAAATAGAAAGTTAATTAACAACATTTTACGCCTAGGATCTAACAGAGTACCCACAGCAAGAACTCTATGAATAACATCCCAATATTTGTCATACTTCGCAATCATCTTAGTGGCCATATTTTTTACCCCCTCAATTGGTGATTGTAACCATGCATTCATTGACAATCTAATTTCACAAATCTTGCTAAAAAATAAATTAAATGTCGGATATCGTGTCCCCGAAAAAAGTTCTGTTAACTTATAAAAACTCTTCAAATAATCACACATAAGTTTTGAAAAATTCCACTCCAACTCACTAGGCAAAGATGTATAATTTCTATCACGCTCCTTTAAACGAATAAATACATCTTTATACAACAAAGCTGTACTAAGCATCAAATAAGTGGAATTCCACCTAGTTTTACAATCAAGTGTTAAGTTTTTAGTTTCTTTAACACCTAATTGTTTTTTTGGCAGCCTCAAATTTTTCAAATCTAGAAGGTGTTGCTGTCCAGTAATGGACACTCTCTCTAATCTTTTCAACTTCTTTTTGAATCACAGATAAACCATCCTTAACTATCAGGTTTAATATATGTGCACAATAGCGCATGTGAAGGAATTTCCCACCCATAATCATTGAACTAGCTAAACATTTCCCCAACAACAAATCAATCATGGACTCGTTTGCAGAACAATTATCAACAGTTACAGTAGACAACTTCCTATCTATATTCCATTCCATCAAACATTCATACAACTCATTGCACATAACTTCACCACTATGTGGAGCCGGCACATATATAAACCTAAAAATGTAAAAAAATAATCAAACTATTAAATAATGCAAACATTCATTTATGTTGAAACAAAAAAAAAAGTCTCGAGAATATTACCTCATAATACGACTTCGCAACACCCACGAGTTATCAATATAATGTGTCGTAACAACCATATATCCTTTCTTTTGGTTACCGGCAGTCCACATATCCGTAGTCACTACAATTCTACTGTCACAAGCTTCCAAAACACTCATTGCTTTCGTTTTCTCAATATCGTAAAGTTTCAAAATTTCAGCCTTGATAGTGTTTCGACTAATAGTCTCAATTGAAGGTTGGAGAAGCTTTAACAGTTCATAAAACCCAATATACTCAACAAATGATAGCGGAAGCTCATGCATTACAATCATTCTAGCTATAAAAACCCTCACTGTTGCCATATCCCACTTTGGTTCAGTACTATAATTACTAAGAACAGTAGTTCCATTTGCTTTAGAAGAAAAAGAAAGGTGCATTTGCTGCACATTCTTGATTGACCTTCTAGGACAACGTTTTGCATGATTAATCAAGTGATTAGTGCCCTAAGAATAATGCCCTTGCATAACTAACCCACAATAATTACATATCGGTTGAACTTCCTTGCCCAACTTAACTTTTTTAAAATGATTCCAAGCATCAGAAACTAATCTACCTGAACTACTCCCTTCGCTGCCAGCGCCTCGTTTTTTTGAAGCGCCAGCAGTAGTATTACCCCTACCCCTACGGCCACGGCCACTCCCACCCCCCTGCTCTACTGTTGTTGAATCAGGTTCTAATTCAGCAGCTGTATCATTATTTTCTGCTGCCATATCCATGCCAACCCTCACACCCACAGTTTCATCAGTCTCGGAAACATCTAAATCAACTCTTTGTTCATTTTCCATTACGAATTTAACACCCTACAAGAATTATGTCAAAACAAATTAAACTAACCCATCATTCCTCGACTTTCTTCCATTTTATACCTATTTCTTCCATTTTATATTTATAACAGCACAACATTTCTCTGTTTTCTCAACTTACAGTTTACACATAAAAGAAACTCTGACATTCCCAATTGCCAATCAAGAAACATCACAAGTAGCATGCATTTTAAGATAGCCAGATAATCAACATCGAGTACAGTAAGAGGGAAAGCAAAAGTCAAAGGTTACATAAAAAGAATTCTAGTATAAAGTGCAGGGAATTGGAAGACAGTAACTTGTATGCAAATTTTTAGAGTTATAAACCAGAAAAAATCGAGACCATGTCAGTCATGATTTAGATTTTACAGTTACAAAGTATCAGGTGAAAAAAAAGGGGGAACAGATACAATCATACAAGTAGAGACTGTAGAGTAAGGAATATCAAAATGAAGCATTTCAGAAGTAGAATAACATTGGCTTGAAGCAATCAGCATATGAAGATTAAAAAACAACATCAATGCAACAGCAACAGCAACATTTCAAACATTTCAAACATACATCAAAAGATCCGGCACAATATTTCAAGCACAATCAACAATTTACTTTTAATTGTAACAGCAACAGCAACATTTCAAACATTTCAAACATAAAACAAAGTATAACAGCAAGTTAGCAACTCACGTCAGTGAATCAAACGAATTGAGGAACAGCGGAAGGCAGGACAGCGGAACGCGGAAGGCGGAACCCAGCCGAGAGTTTGAAAATGGAAACAAATGTAGCACTATATCCTTATACCTTCTGAATATCTTCTCTTAGAATTGGTTCCAAAATTTCCAATGGTGTCTATAAATTTAAAAAATTCTCCATTGGTAAAGATATTCTCCTGTACAAGTACAGTTGTTATTGTTGGTGTAATGTCATAACAAAAATCCACTAATTAGTACAAATACAATACTTTTGAGGGTATTTGAGATAGTAAAAATTCTATATATATGTATGACCTTTTATTATCCAATATATATATTAATTTCACATTTAATTATTAATAAATTCTAATTGGCAATTCCCTTGCTTTTTCTCATAATTAAAATAAAAAATTAGTTATGATTTAAAAGTATTTAATTAATTAAATAATTAACGATATTCATATTTTCAATATCAAACAATTATCAAGAGTAAAATGATAAGATTAGCAAAAACTTTAACACTGAGAAGAATTTTGATGTATTTAAAAAAAAACTTCGATTAAGTGTATTCTAAATTTTTTTATAAAAAAAACTTTGATTAAATTAGTCAAATAGCATGGAGTTTTACTCTTTTTCTCAATTCTGTTGTAACCAAAATCATTCTCCTCAATAATTCACTTACCAAGCTGTGTACAACAATTTTTTTAACATTATTTTATATTCATTATGATTGATTGTAAAATCTTCACCCAATTGCGGCAAAAGCAAGCTTAATTAACTAAAAGATAAAGCAAATTGTAGAGTCAGAATTTGACAAATTCAAAGGAGTATGGTCCCACGATCCACCATACTGAGATTCCCTTCAATGTATTAGATAAGAAAATCCATCCACATCTCCGAAAATGAAAAGAAAAAAGTATCGGGCAAGACCAAACTAGCCTTGTGGTTTGATGTCGGGATCGAAGAAGACGAGCAAGCATGCGGCGGAAGGTAGCACCAGCAGCAACGGAAGGCAGCAGCAGCAGCAGCGGCGGCACACGCACAGCTAGGGTTTGCTTGTTTGGGTAAATCGCGAAGACTGAGACTGAGAGGTTTGATTTGTGAATTAGGTTTTTTTTTTATGTTTGTATTTATAGTTACTAATAAATGTAATTAAAAATAATATAAAAATAAATTTGGATCCGGGTTCGGGTTCCGGATACACGGGTTATTCCAAACCCGGACCCGGACCCGGACCCGGATTCGTCCGGGTTTAAAAAACCCATTCCGAATCCGAATTTTTTTCCTTTCCGGTACGGGTTCAACCCGGCCCGGATTATCCGGGTTTGTCCGGGTCCGGGCCGGGTCCGGGTTTTTTTGACATCCCTACGTGGACTTATCAAAGTGCGAAAGAGGAGGCAGAGTGAAGCGAACAAACCTTGACTGCTACCCCTTTCGTGAGAAATTAACTATCATATTATTGTTTACATTCTTGCTCAGCTCCTTGCGGAAAAGAAGTATTTTTTTTTGTTAAGTTCATTAGTTATGCAAATTAGGGTATTGTTAAACCCACACTAATCTACTTGTGGAGCTCAATTTTTTTTTCTTTGGGGTTTCCATTTCTCACCCTTTTGCCTTATTACTTGAAATTAGGTAGTCAGTTGTCATCGAATGGGTATTTTGTGCAGCAACCCAAAGAAGTTGTTAAGTAAACTTAGAAAACTTTTCAAGCTAGCTAAATAAGATAATTGCAGAAAGGCTAGAGAGAAGAGAGTAATATGACTAAATATAATTTTATTACTTATAAAGAAAAAATATAAGAGAGCTTTTTATAAGAGCTTGAGTTGCTTGTGTGCTCTTGTGTGCTGGTGTGGTTGTTTGTGTTGTGCAAATGGCAGGTGCTAGGCCTTATTTATAGAGTTGAATGCCTAGCTCATAAAGCTTCCTAGCAAGTGGGTGCAACTTGTCTAAATATCTCTTACGGATTAAAGTGCAAAAGTGTAGAAACTTCTGAACTATTTACAATTATAAAGAATTCTAGATTTTAGACGGGGCTTGTTCACTTGCTGACCGCACCATAATTGGTTAGTTGTGGGAAGAAGCTCATTGTTGAGCGCACCCTAATACTACGTGCATCCCACTGTTAGGCGCACTTTTACCGAGCGTACCCGTTCGCGCCAATTTAGCTTTTGTTTTCGTAAAATTGAGAGGCTCGTGACATAATATTGGAATTTAGGTTTTAAAGTTTCTAAGTTTTAAAGGTTTTGATGTGTCAACTGCTGTTTGGTTGTTGGAGATTTGGTGAAATATATCTCTTGGGTTTGTATTTTAAAAGTAAGCCAAATCCAAAATATAATATAAATTTGAAATATAATTCAAAATCCAAATTGATTCTAATCCGAGTTTATTCGAAATCTTTATCCGATTAAAATTATTTGGAATTGGATCGAATCATATTTGAGATTCAGATTGAAATCGGATAAGTTTTTCCCATTTTAAATTATTTAAAATCTGATTGGATTCATCCAAATCCGAAATTGCCAGCCCTACGTGACAATACGATGTCTATGGAGTAATATTGTATGATTTAAAATTGCAACAATTGATTGTTGACATAATTATAGTGATGGACCAATTTAATCATAAATCAAAAGAGACGGCAGTAATTAATTGCTTTACCAATCTAATAAGATGGTATTACAATTACTATCAGAAAAGAAGAATGATACTGCTTCTGACAGTGAACGATTGGGATCATTGAAACGGTAAAACATGTAAAGGAAACTAAATTATTCTCATCATTGGCGTCATATTCTGAGTGAAATGATTCATCATCTTCTACGATGTTATAGTAATTCATTTTTTATTCCCCTGCAGGTTACAAATATGGATCATAAATTAAGCAGAAAGGCATTGTTAATTAATTACCAGTCCCTGCGAGTTCCTACAATAGGAAATGACTGCTTTTAGATTCTCATCGCGATAATAAGAGTTCATAGCACTATAGCAGCTGTCATGAATCGGTGAAGATGTCACAGAGGTTGATGATTTGTCTCTGTCCTTGTCTTTGCCTTTGCCTTTAGGCTTTGATTTTTTCACACTGAAAAATGTCATCCAACGCAGCCTCCAAGACCTTGCTTTGATTTTCTCCTCATCCTTTTTATTTTTGCAATTATCAACTGCTATATAATCAGATTCACGACTGGGTGATGATGAGAACGGTGCAATCGTTGATGATCTTTTATTTGGATTAGAAGATGAATTCAAGAGTTGAGGGTTGAAGAGTGACGACATATTAACTTTCTCTGTATTCTCTCTAGTTAGTTGCTTTATGGATAATGATTTTATATATAAAGTATTGCAAGTGTAGAAATACGCTGGTTTTTAGGCTATGATTCTGTCCCCATTTACCAAAATAAGCGTTGTGTGGAAAGTCAAGAGAGCTAGAGAAAATTTCGTCAAAAATCAAAATACAATCACCGCTTTCTTTCCTTTGTAGCGTTGGCAACTGTATTTCCAATATGAGACTTAACATCCCTTCTGGGATGCTAATGCCATGTCAGCCCCGATATACTGTAGGGGCCAATTTCCCCAAGTGATTTTTTTTTCATTTTTTTTCTATTCAATCAAGTGGTGAAAACATAATCTATGATAACCACAATAATTATAGTACACAACATAATAATAGTTCCAGAGGTATTTGAGCATCTCAATTGTTCTACTAATAAGCTTTGAGCCTAACTTAAGCTCACAGTTCATCATGAAGGCTTCCGCTAGCCAAAGTAGTTTTGGGTTGATTTTCGAGAAGGTATCTTGTAGCCAATGATGCATGAAGAGCAGCCCCATATGGTAGTGCATCTTCATTTACCCTAAAGTAAGGTGAATGTCCTGCTCCAAATTTTCCTTTAGTCTCGTCATTCATACCAAGATAGGAGAAGTATCCAGGAATTGCCTCTGCAAAAAATGAGAAGTCTTCTGTACCCATCAGTGGTCGATTCTCTTTGATATTTTGGATACCCAACATGTCTGCTGCAACCTTTTGGAAGTGCTCATGCAAATTTTTGTTGTTTACAGTCACTGGGTAGAATGACTTATCGTCGAAGGTGACTGTAGCATTGCACCTCTGTACGCTAGCTTGTTTCACGACAACCTGCCACTTGCATTTAGAGAATTCTAAAATCTATTACTGAATAACATGTCATAATAATTTGGAGACACTGATAATTTAGAATAGTACTTCCAACGTTGTCATTTTCAGGAACCTTACAACCAAGAACAAAAGGCGTTTGAATTAGCAACAATTAACAATTGTATGTTAGGCTACAAGTGCATTTCACATATGCAAGGCGCAAGGCTAATTCCGGAAATACCAATCGTGGCTGACGTGTTATCAAGTAGTATAGAGAGAAGAGTTTGTTATGCATTTCTGTTAGTGATAAGTTGATGGTATTCTGTTTTGATAATTTGTTAAGAGTTTTCTGTTATTCTATTTTGGCATAGAAGTGAGGAGGTTATATGGAGAGGAGCTGTTTTTTGGGAAGGGGATCAAGAGAATTATTTTGTAGTGAGCTTGCTCATTTTGGGAGAGATACCAAGCCTCTCGAATGCTTGGGTGTTTTGGTTTATTTCTGCAGATAAATACCAGTTTTACTACTTCCAACAACATTTTCCTCTCTATTGTGTTGTTTATCTATCCATTTCAGTTCAGGGCTTATCAGTGTACCTCTTCTATTCTTTGCTTAAGTTGGATAATACTTTCTTTTGAAAATGCCCTGAATGTGCCACCAATTGTAACAGAATCTGGAATAATATTGAAGGCCCCACCCCCTTCAAATTTTGCGACAGTAAGTACCTGCAAAATTGTGTTTTACATTGGTAATACTAACAGAATCTGGAATAATATTTCAGAAACAATTTATTCAATTAGTATTTTCGGAAAAAAATATAAATGGATACTAAAGGAGAAATAAGCAATCCTTTACCTAATCAAGTTGGTTCTTTTAACAACAACAGCAGACGACACAACCATGAAAAAAACAAAGATGATGACATCAAACTTTTCAATTAAATATTACAAAGACTTTGTATAAGACAGATGCAGGATGTTAGACAATAGAAAATGGGGATAATGACTTGATGAGTCTAAAGCAAGTATGAGACATGCACTATGCAATTTGACACTTTTAGATTTACTTCAATTATAACTGCACTCTCATTTTTTTTCATGTTTGTTTTCTGGTTTTCATAAAGTAAGTCTGACATGAGAGAGACTACTACCTGTGAATCCAAGGGATCAGCTTCACGTGAAACCAGATGTTGTAAACTAACAATCACATTAGAAGCTGCTACGATTGGGTCTATTGTATGCTGAGGGATGGCAGCATGACCGCCTTTTCCATTTATTACTGCCTCAAAGAAACCACCTGCAGCCAGAGTAGGGCCAGGCCTGGAGGCCACTGTACCAACTGGAAAAAGTTGACTAACATGTTGTCCAAAGATTGCTTCTACATTTTCCAGAGCTCCAGCATCTAACATTTTCTTTGCTCCTCCACCTCCTTCCTCAGCTGGTTGGAAAACAAGGACAATAGTTCCCTATCCAAATAAAAGAGTTGAAACAAAGTTTTCATCCACACAGTAAAAGATACCATGACAACATTAGTATCAGCCTTAGTCACTCATGAAGGACATTTCCGTGTGCAATTTACATAGTGGCATAAAGGCAATAGAGGAAAATTAACATCCTCTTGTGCATGTGATGCTAGTCATTAATATCATACATGACTAACACAAAAAAAGACACACTTGAGGTATGTACTTAGAGTAGCAAATACAACATTGTTGCATCACCCACAACCATGATTGCTCCCTCTCACATTCTGATATTCTCCTTCATATATGGGAAAAAGGAAAAAGAGAGGAGAACTAAGGAACAGATAGAGACCGCTCAATTTATAGCAAGTATAAAACTTTGTACGTACAAGCAGGTTGTGCGGCCACACCTATCAGTAGATCGTAGGCCCTATTTAGTATGGAGATGTTATATTTTTTAAGCCACCGCTGTTGCCAAGAAAAAGTTATAACTAAGAAATAAAAGTTGATAGTATATAGTAAATATGACTTTTAAAAAGCAATTTTGAAAAAAGTAGTGAAGATATTATAGGTTTCTCATCATATAAGTGTAGGATCAAATCAACTTAACTTCCAAGGTTTTAGGTTAAAAGCTACCATTGCCCGTACTCAATACCAAACACGTCTTTACCCTCAGAAGTTTTGTGATTGCAGTTTCATTCATAAATATGCAGAATAAGCGACATTTTAAGACCTAAGAACACAATACATTCTAGTGGCATTTAACAATCTCCTACTTATTCTAATTATGGTATCGGAACATACTCATTGTTCCCTTATCACCATAGAAACTTTTGATTCTCTGTAGCTCATCATCAATATGCCCCCACCCTCCAGTTTTGCTTGCCTTATATCTCAAATGGTGTTAATACCCAAAAATTGAAACTAGTATTCACACCGTCAAACAAATTCAATAATTCCAAAAAAAGAAAAAAGAAAAGTAACCTTTATTTCGTGCCGAAACACTTGAAGCATCTTTGCCGCACCAAGAAGCATAGCAACATGTGCATCGTGCCCACAAGCATGCATTTTACCAGGAACCTTGCTCTTATGCTCCCACTCTACACTTTCCTGTTTCAATTAAAAGTCAATGACATCAATAATCTTATGCATGCCTTCAACAATTCCATTTGTCAAAACAAATTGAATTCACATAATAACACAGGATTTGTAAATGTTTCAACGCCAAAATAATAACGTGTCCATTTCAATAATCGCAAAAATATTACACAACAAGTTAGCAATAGCTATTTAAGTCAAAAAGATATTATAAATAATAATCAAACCTCCATGGCCAGAGCATCCATATCTGCTCTTAAAGCAACAAAAGGAGGCTGGCCAGTTCCAATATAACCAATAACACCAGTAACAGCAACTGGGAAATTATAAGGGATGCCCATTTGATCAAGTTCAGCTCTGATAAGTTTACTGGTCTCGAATTCCTGAAAACCAAGTTCTGGATTCTCATGTATTTTCCTTCTAATATTCACCATCGAATAAAAAATCTCAGGTTTCTTCGCAAAATCAAGAAACTTGACTGGAATTTGAATCAGCTCCTCTGGGCTCAAAGAAACATCAGAGGAGATGGATGTTGGCACTAATAAATAGAGAGTGACAAGCAAAGACAAAAGCTTGGATGAACCCATGAGTTGTGCTTGGATTGGAGATTATCTTGGGGAATTATAGGTGAAAAGGGAACACAAAAAATCTGACTGAATTCTCAAGAACAGAACTACTTGGTGCAGACAATCCAACTAATCCAAGACAGGTGATATCACCACGTGGGAACTTGAAAGCGAACCCAGGTGCATAATTCGGTGTATTGAGCTTTGGCATGGGAAAGTATCTTTGTTACACCAATCAAAATCCACATGAGGGGCAGTTCAAAAATTAAAAAATTAAAATGATGGGTCATTTGGTTAAATTAGAATAGAACACTCACCTGAACCGGTGCGCCGGTCCAGGTTGGTGCCACTAAATATTCTATTGTAAATATATACGCAGAATCCTAATCATGATATATTAATAATAATAATAAAAAAAGAAAAACTTTCACCTAAAATGAGAGCGGTAATTGTACTATAAATATTTCAAGAAAACAAATTAAATATATATAAATGTGTTAGGCTCTTTATATGTTTACGTAGATATAATAAGAATTTGACTTGGTCATAAAAATCGAAAATTCTCAACTTAATTAAATTAATTTTTGTTTTGGACATGTTGGTCTTTGTCAAATTTCTTAAATTTATTCATGTAACATAATTGGTAGTACATTATTTGTATTTTCAAAGATTATATGTACTTAGATAATTAAATCTCTACTAACGGATAGGGTCTGATTATTACTAAGGCAGTAAGGCTGGCGTAAGGGTAAGATCACAGATCAGCTTCTTCAGTGAACTGCACAAACTCCATTAGCTTGCTTTACAACCACCAAATGTGAACAGCCTTTCATATTCTAATTTTAATAAAAAAATTAAAAAAATGAAGAATTTCAAAACGCAACGTTTTTGTAGTCGGAGGAAGATTGTAAGACTTCCCGTCCATGTAACTTAACTTACTAAACGAGCCAATCAAGTGGGTGCCACGTGTAATGTCAACGTCGTGAAGAAAAGGCAAAGCAGCATTCCCTCTCCGTCTCAAACACAACACGCTTAAGATAATCGCAGACCGAACCACCCTCGCTCCCTCTCATATAATTCACAGATCTCTACCGATTGTATCTCTTAATAAAGTCAGAATCCCAATTCTCTTTTTTTTTTTCCCTCATTTTTATAATTACAGAGGTACGTTTACAGATCTTAATTACATAAGAAAAAATTAATTTTACACGTCTATTTTATATATTTCTTTTTCAATTATCTACGATAGTTCATCGAACGAAATCATTGAACGTCGTCGTTTTGGGCGGATCGGTTTGCGTAATCATTGAATTAGGGTTTGGATGAGCTAATCGTATTTGTTTTAATTGTGACAGGTAAAATCGAGGGTTTTTGATTAATCGCGGAGAATCAAACATGTTTACTCGGCTTTTTGGAAAACCTAAACAGGAAACCAATGCCTTAACCACGCTCGATAAGCTAAATGAAGTATGAAGACGTATCATGTTTGATTTAATTTCTTCTTTATTTATTAGTTTCCTTTTGTTGTTAATTCTGTTTCTGGTTTAATTATTTCTTCCACTTGTTGGATTGTATTTGATTTGGCTATGAAATGGAATAAGGGGAATTTGATGGCGTGAAAGATTATAAAAACGGAAAAAAAATTGAAATTTGTATTTTCTGTTTGTGTGGTGCTATGGAAATATTCAAATAGTTACTTTACATTATTATCTAAAGGTATTGTAATATTATGAACACAGGAAATAAATTTGAAATTTGTATTTTCTGATGGTATGGTGTTATGAAATTTTTCAAATAGTTATTTCACATTATTATCTAAAGATATTTTTATATTATGAACAGGTTTCTGAAGCAAAAGCAATTTGGCTAAAGAATGAAATTTTGATGGATAATTGTTTTTTTTGTTACTAAATACATAATATTAGGTTTGTTCTGATTTTTGGAATTTCATTGAAAAATATGTCTTTGTTTGTTTAATGATTTTTCTACCTTGGATTGAGGAAAGGTAATGAGTTTGATTTAGAATTCCTTGTTTCTTGTTGCATGTATTGGTGTAATTTCTTGTTTCATTGTTATGTTTGGTATAAGTGTTTGTTTATCTCCAAAGAACTGATATCTGGATGATATTTATGACCCTTTTGAATTATTGGCGGCTAGTGATGATTCTTGGTCTGGATTATCTTTTTTTAAAATTAGCCCCGGAATTCATACATCTTATGTGCTTTTATATATTATCACTTGTTCAATTATGTATTCACTGAGATGCACAAGATTGTGCTTGTTGTTGCTGTTGTTGTGTCTCTGTCTTTTGTCAATTTTCTTAATCCTAGTTCTATATTTGATGTGTTGTGTAGACTCTTGAAATGCTAGAGAAAAAGGAGAAAGTACTCCTAAAAAAGGCTTCTGTAGAGGTTGAAAAGGCCAAGGACTACTCCAAAGCAAAGAACAAAAGAGGTATGGTTGTCAATTGCTATTTAAATTTTAGGGCATTGAACACTTTTTCATCATAGCTATTAGTCTGAGCAATTAATTATGCATTCTCTGTGAGGAATATTTAATTCATTTTCTTTCTAAATTCGATTAGTTTTTGTTTGGTCCTTGTAGTGGATGTAAGAGTTCAAGGGATCAATTACTCCTCACACCAACCATGGAGGGGGATAATATTTAGTTTGTCTTACTGCATGGGGAGGGTGGGGGTTAGGGTGATTGAAGTGCCAAAATTAAAATGAGGTTTTTGTTTTTTTGGTGGGGTGGGGTGGGGGGGGGGGGGGGGGAGGGGAGGGGAGGTCATGTGGTGCATGTTGGATGTATTGACACAAAAGCTGCTTGAAAGTCTTTTTTTTTTACTGTTTGTTTGTCGAATCAGTTTTGTCTTCTCAATGCTTATCATTTTCAATCTTCTTGATACTCTTAAAATGTTATAGTACTATCTATGGCCTTGGCCATAATTCTTATCTTATTTATGTTATAAGTTTATAATGTCTTTTTGTCTCGTATCATTTTTTTATCTCCAGTTTCAGTGTTTTACTGTTTAGTAGCTTACCTATTTCACTCGTGCAGCGGCCATACAATGTTTGAAGAGGAAGAGGCTATACGAACAACAAATAGAGCAGCTTGGGAATTTCCAATTGCGCATTCATGATCAGGTGAGAATGGATCTTTATAACCACCACAAACATTTTTGCTGCAGTTTTTTATTCTAAAATTATTGGCATGGATATGTTGCAGATGATAATGCTAGAAGGTGCTAAAGCCACAACTGAGACTGTAGATGCATTGAGGACGGGAGCATCGACAATGAAGGCTATGCAGAAAGCAACGTATGTATATGTTTATTTTGAATTGTTGCAATACTAACATCTTCATTTACAAATTGTTTTTATTGGATTTTATTGTCTTAATCTTCATGCTACTAGAATCAGTTATAAAAGTACCATGCTTTCTACTTTTGTTGTTCTCTACATATATTCTTTCCGCAACCTTTTTCTATCATGGTAATCTTTGGAATATAATTATGTGTGATGTCTGATTTGCTCTTACCATGTTAGACGCAATTTTTATAGTTTACTTTGTTGAAACATAAAGTATTACGTGTATCAAAGGGCATAAATATTTGCTTTATTCTGAATTTTGTGATCAAGTTTGCCCTTAAGCGATGTTTGATTTGGAGGCCTATTAGTTTGTTTCCTCCACTAGCGAATTTTGGTTTTTTGGATCTGCAATGAACTTGTCTTCAATCTTGATGGTAAAATTAATCATAACACAGCACACATCTTCACAGTTTTTAGTTAAAAAGCACGGCTAATATATGTGAAAATGGTTGTTTGTTCAGG
Source organism: Citrus glauca (assembly GCA_029633175.1). Lineage (NCBI taxonomy): Eukaryota > Viridiplantae > Streptophyta > Magnoliopsida > Sapindales > Rutaceae > Citrus > Citrus glauca. Next base: position 8,900,442 of record JAQOOD010000001.1, read on the forward strand.
AACATAGATGATGTGGATAAGACCATGGATGAGATCAATGAGCAGACCGAGAACATGAAGCAGATTCAAGAAGCATTATCAACTCCTATTGGTGCTGCTGCTGATTTTGATGAGGTGACTATTCCCTTGACAATCCACCTATGACTTTCTTTTGCATTACAACTTACATTAAGCTTAGATAAATGTTGTAAAAAATTCTGATCATTTTGGCATTGCAGGATGAATTGGAAGCAGAACTTGAAGAACTGGAAGGCGCTGAGTTGGAAGAGCAGCTTCTACAGCCAGCTACAACAGCTCCTGCTGCTCCGGTTCAGGTCCCTGCTGGCAGGCAACAAGCCCGTCCTGTTCCCCAAAAGCAGCGGACAGCTGAGGAAGATGAGCTTGCTGCTTTACAAGCTGAGATGGCTCTTTAAGCAGGTTCTTATTTTATTTCCAGCTCCCATTTTATTCGGTGCTTGCATAAGATAGTAGCAGTAAAACTTTAGTCATTTGGTATCGGCATTTTAAAAATGAAATAATAGTTGAACCTTTTTTTTAATAGACAGGCTGCTGCATGCAGCATTTAATTGACTTATTGTTTCAACTAATGCAGGTTTTACCGCCATAATGAAGATATTATTTAAATAGCTGGCCGTATAATGTGGAGATTTATGCCTACTTGGATTACCTTCAAGAGTTCTGTGTGCATTCAATGAACAGACTGTATATAAAGTTTGCGTAAACTAGTCCCGTTTGAAATATGTATCCTGTATTCTGTCTTATAGACCTTTTAATTGAGTTCATCATCTTCGATGTGTTTTTTCCTTCTCCTGTGAAAATTTTATGTTCATTGAGCTCTTGGTAGCAACTTCACATCTTATGAAGAAGTACTGCCAGGTTATGATGTGAAACTCTTTAGGCATGTTAATAAATGAACAAATTGTGAATCTGTCTTTTTACATGGTCGAATTACTACCAAGTTATAGTCATGGATGCATTCATTGAGAATCCTGGCTCTGTGATTTCTAAAAATTAGGTTGAGCAAACTGTGACTCCATTGAAAGGAATGTGTGATATTAGTATTAAATGTGCTGCGTTTTTAATCTTGCAGCTTGCTGCTTGGAAAAAATAATGAAACTAATCTTTGAGCTGAGGCATGAGGGAATACCGTAGTGTTATTTGTATTGTGATTAGTGAGTTGCTTCTTGCATCAATTCATTGAAAAGAAGCTACTGCTAAGGTTGTTTGTTGTTTTGACTCAGCAGAGAATAAAACACAGGATGACAATTGGATAACAGATACTTGTCATGAGAAATATTTTGAAGTCATCTGGTTATGAAGTTGGTGACGATAGTCTTGTTACCATCTAAAATATAGTTTATGGCAATGGATCCTCTTAACTCTTAAGGCTGTGCTCAAGTGCGCAAGCGCTCAAGCTGTTATTCATTATATTTTGAGAAAAATAAAAAACAATGGTGGTTGGACTTTAAAATTAAAAATTAAAAAGACAGATAGATAATGGGTGCACAAAAATGTAGACAGAAATGGAAGAAAACAAAATTCCTTGATGAATGAAAGAATGGTGGTTGAACTATTAGATCATCTGCAGAAGAAGCAGCAAGAAACCAAAAATAAAAAGGCGCATAACATCAACAAGAAGCGTTGATCATTTGGTTTACACCTCTTCAGGACGCTTGCTGTCTCTACGACTGCTGAAGAAGAAGTGTGTTAGTGGATAATATAGGTAAGAACCGAAGCAACCAGCATTAGAACGCAAGCAATTCCCTGATCAATTGCTACCCCTGCTATCCGAACCAAATTTCAGTATCAGATTCATCAATGTCCATGTTACAACCTCACTAACTGAGGGAGGGAGAGAGAGAGAGTGAGAGAGAACAAACCATCACTTGTAGGGGCAGGTGCAGGGGAAGGGCTTTGAGCACTGGTGAATGGTGTGAAGAAAAGAAGTGCAGCAATGGCCATACCAATGAACCGCATTAATCTATACATCTCCATTGTAGTAATTTTTGAGCTCGAGTATCTGCCCTGCTTGTTTTCTCTTATAAAAGAGGAAAACCAATAAGCTCAGGCTGGACTCCAGAGTGCAATACTGGAGAGAATCTTTATAAAAGAATAATAATATATATATTATTAAAAAGAAGTGACCAATCTGGCCTACAACTCTGTATGATTACAACCTCATGGGAGAAAAGGCTTACCAGTCACAGCTCGCCTTGCCCTCCTTGATACCCGATTCAAACAGTACCAAGATGCTGTTATCGGCACTGTTCTTACCACCCTCCATGCAGGAAGTGTTTTACTCACTTTCTATCCAAACTTCAACCTTTCTCTTCAAGACACTAATTTGCCCACAACCTTGAAAGTCCAAGTCCAAGTCCAAATTCAAGGTGCAGAACAAATCTCTTCAGCCAAAATTACCACCCTCCATCATCAATTGGTCTATAGGCTTCAAAATCATGCTTTAGATCTACCCACTCCCGACCATCACTCTAACACCCTCATGATCTTAGCTGAATTTGACCAAATCCCCACAATCATTCAAATCCCACAGCAAATTGCTCGTCATGAGCTCATCAAGCTTATGCCTCTTGAATGGATCTCCAACTATGAACAGTTACATACTAATACAGCTCCAATCCAGACTTCTGAGAGCATGTTTGAACGACGGCCAAATGGAACAGTCAGAATGACTTTCAAACCACCTCCCAATGCTCCCCAAGAGCCTCTTCTGAGAGCATGTTTACTCTTCTTCCATGATCACAGCTGTGCAGACAGGTCAAGAAGATCTGCCTATTACAAGGTTCAATTCTGCAGGCTACCCTGTTTATCCAGCAAAGCCAAATGATCATTTCCTATGGGATTCCCCTAACTCAGGCATGTGTGACCCAAATTGTCCCTGTTGGGATGATTGGGAAAAAGGATGATGATTATTCCACCAGACGAAAAGGAAAATCCAAAAAGAAAACACCTTCAGTTTCATGTCACCACTATGATCTAAAACCACCACAAGATCCTCCACCATCCAGAATACTCATCCAAACTCCGCAGATCCAAAAGGTCCAAAAAGCCCTACAAATTCTTTAGAAATGAGTCATCCTCATCTAGAGAATTTAAAAGGAGAAAATCAAGCAGATGTTTTATCTGCAAGAAGAAAGGTCATTATGCCAAGGATTGTCCCAACAAACGGGAAAAATCCATTCGGCTACTTGAACATCTTCAGGTTACCACAGACTACTCTCTAGAAAAGGATGAACTGGAATTCTATTTTTCAGAACAAGATGAACCCAATAATGAAACAATGTTCACACTACAGAATTCCTCTGATGACTCAGATAGTGATCAGTCCCAAGTGATTTTTCACCAACAGTTGCTGTCCCTTGATACTACTGTGCCAATACTTTCCATCAAACTCCAAATCTTGCCCTCCAAATTCCAAAGGCCCATTCCAGTAATTGGTCTTATAGATACTGGAGCCCAACGCAGCATGTTAAATCCGCATATTCTTCCACCAGACTATTGGACAGAATATGAGGAACATTTCAAAGCCGTCAATAGCAAATTGTTCACCACCTCTTTGATTACCCAAAAAACCCATTGGTATTCAAATCTTTTCTAATTGTGTCATTTGGACCAAAGTCATTGGTTCAACTCTGCCTAATAAAGATATTTTGTTAGGTTTTGACATCCTCCACTAGATCAAACACCTTCAAATCATTCCCACTGGAATCCGAGTCAAGTCCATATTCAAACCCTTCACCGATATTCTGAAACTTTACAACCTGTCCGACACCCCTCAGCCCTACCAGGATATTTCAACCAAACTTTTGAATCTGTGTCCCGAATCCCATTTTGAGTTCACCCATCCAAACCCATTGTGGAAAAACAAGTCTTTTTTCATTAAGTTACCTTTTAAACTCAATGAAAACATTAACCCAACCAAAGTTACCCATCCAGGCATGAGTCCTTCTGACCTACTCCTAACCCAGCAAGAATGTTCACAATTGTTAGCCCAATGTTTAATTGAGTCCACAACTTCTCAATGGGCTTGCCAAACCTTTTATGTTGAAAAACATTCTGAGATTGTCCGAGGAAAGAAACGTCTAGTCATTAATTATCAGCCATTAAACATGTTTTTATAAGATGACAAATTTCCTTTGCCTAGAAGACAAAGCATATTTACTTTTCTCAAAAATGCCCAGATCTTTTCAAAATTTGATTTAAAATCAGGCTTTTGGCAATTAGGCATTGAACCCTCTGAACGGTACAAAACCGCCTTTTGTATCCACAATGCCCACTTCTAAAGGACAGTCTCACCCTTCGGTCTTAAAACTGCCCCATCAATATTCCAAAAATCCATGATCCAAATCTTCCAGCCCATCCTCCATCATGCATTGATTTATATTGATGACATTTTACTTTTTTCAGAATCAAATGAGGAACATCACCAGCTGTTAACTCAGTTATATGATACTAAAGTCATGGAATTATGTTATTAGCTAAGAAAAACACCATTGTCACAAATACCATTGAATTTCTTGGAATGATAATAAAAGACGGTCATTATCAGCTAGGAAAGCACATTGCCCAAGAGTTGCTTCACTTTCCAGATCAACACCTTTCTAAAAGGCAAGTTCAACAATTTCTTGGTATCAACAATTTCTTGGTATCATCAATTACATCCGTGATTTCATCCCACATGTGGATCAACACACTCGACAACTTTCAACTTTATTGAAAAAGAAGCCCCTAGAATGGAATGACGACCACACCACTGCTGTCACTACACTAAAGCAGATTGCGCAAAATCCGCCTCCTTTAAAGATGATTGCTGACGGCAAGCGCATACTACAGACAGATGCAAGTGATGAATCATGAGGTGTCATCCTCCTCGAAGAAAATAATGGAAAAGAGAGCTCTATCGCTTATGCAAGTGGCCATTTCTCTGACACACAGAAGCATTACCACAGTGTGTTCAAAGAAATCTTAGCGGTAAATAATGGCATCAAGAAATTTGAGTATCATTTGATTGGACACAATTTTCTCATTCGAATGGACAGTTCAGCCTTCCCCAATATCTTTAATTTCAAAGATAAAACTGTTCTTGAAAAAATGTTACTCAGGTTAAAAGATTGGTTTTCCAAGTATGACTTTACAGTTGAGCATATAAAGGGATCCCAGAACCTCATCCCTGATATGCTTTCCAGACTTTCTAAACCAGACAAGCTTCTCACTGTGTTTTCTACAATCTATCACTTTCCCATCATCTCCATGGCTACTTCACTTCCCTCAGAAGCTCTCACCAAGAAACACTTTCCCCTTGATAAAACTTTCTCTTCAGTCTTTGCCATGCAAGAATTTGCCCGAAAAGCTGTTTTTCGCTTTTTCATGAAAGCCTACCTTATGGCAGACTCATTTCCATTTTCTAACTTCTATCCCGAAAACTTGTTCTTTACAGGTCTCACCCTTGACCCATCCAGAGATATCACTGAAGATGAGTTATGGTACCTATGGTGCCTAACAGTTCTTTATGCCATAAAGCTCATCTTACCAATCAGTCCAACATTGGAGCATCTCCTCAACCCTGACAAAGCCACTTCTCTCACATGGACTTTACTTGGATGGTTTTCTCCTATTCCATGGTGGAGAAAGAAACTGCAATAACTCTCAGAGATCTACAACCTGGAAAGAATGCCTCCCCATGAAGCCAAACTGTTCACTTCAGTCTTCATCATCCACAGGCCATACTTCCAGCATCCAAATACAAAGCTTTTCTGGTCCCAAGACCAAGTTTATGAATGGTTCAGTGTACCATATCCAGTCATCATTGAAAATGAGATTTAACTTACTCTACACAATTATCTCTGCCAACTCAACCACCAGACTTCTCCACACAAAGATATCTCCCACACCTCTTTAGGCCCATAGCATAACCTCATCATGATTCCCACTCCATCCACTATCTCTCACCTAAAACCCACTGGCATCATCATCAAAGAAGAAAAGCCAAACTACACTGACTTCCTCTACCAGGACTCTCAGGATCCATGGGAAGACTTTCTTCCTCTAAGCCAACATCTTCAACAGTTTCCCCAACCATCCATGCATGAACCTGGATGGTTGGGGAAACTGTTGAAGATGTTGGCTTAGAGGAAGAAAGTCTTCCCATGGATCCTGAGAGTCCTGGTAGAGGAAGTCAGTGTAGTCTGACTTTTCTTCTTTGATGATGATGTCAGTGGGTTTTGGGTGAGAGATAGTGGATGGAGTGGGAATCATGATGAGGTCAAGAAACGAATCAAAGAATTAAATTTGTTCATTTTGAAAACTTAAGGAAGTATGCTCTGCACTTGCCTTCAAGGAAGGATCCTGTGCATCAGAAAACTTATAGCGCTCTTCTTGGGCCGTTGATTGTGCCAGGTATATGACAAAAATGACTACACATTCACACTTCAGAAGTCGTTGAGTTGTGGATGGCAGTCGGAGCCCAATGAATAAGGGAACATCTTCTGTTTTCACATTGAATAAAATGATTGGATTGCACAATGCTTTGAGGTAGATTAGAATTGATTATTCAAAAAAGTTTATTTAGTTATGGGTTTTCAAATTTTGAATGAGGATTTGGCTGTCGATGTTGGTTGGTGAAATCAGATGGAGATTTAGGGAACATGACTTGCTACCACGGTTTTGCTGTATATTCAACGCATCTCATCTCTGTTATATAAATAACTTTACAAACATTGATATTTGAGATAAAATATTGAGATATTACGCGAAAAGTTCACATTGTTCTTCTTTAAACGCTCAGTTCTAGATTTGCTATAAACCCTCTACTGATTCAGGTACTTGCTTGCATCACAATAATATGGATATACTGCAAATACAATATACTCTGCTTTGTGTTCGATCCACTGCATCAAAGACATTGACAAGCCATAATGAAATAACTAAATAAGGATAGAAACAGTAGGAAAAGCCAACATCGAGATGCCTGCCAGGCGAGGACAAGGTCAACTCTTATGGATGCTTGATTCCTACCTTACGCTAGAAAGCAGTTTCGGATAAAACTGAGAACAATAGATTCTAAGAAAAAGCAACTGATAATGCTAGGGCAAAGTAAAGGCTATTAATGACCCTAGACAGAGCACTTACTAATAGGTACACCTTTGATCAAGATATCTGTGCTGTAATAGAAAGAAAAATGACATTGCATATTCATAGAGGTAACAACGAATGTCCAACAGAACTGTGTTACGTATCCAACGAAAGATAAGCCATACTATGGACAGCCTTCTACTGTCTGATCACCAACTGAGCTCAGTGGAACTGGTGATAACTCTAAATAGTCAAAATCTTCTGGTATACCAACCTGCATTTAGATTAAAGAGTAGGATTTTAGAACAATATGTGGAACCTATGAAACAAGGAGATGATTCTTTAAACATGCACATGCTTGCACCTGATTTTAGCAAATACAGAACTTGATTTATCTGTGCAGCTATGCCTAACTGTAAAGGGTATTCTGGAATTCTTATGACACACAGTGCATACATGCACAGTTCAGAGGATGTCCATAGGATTAGTAGTTATACTCCAGTGCACCCATGATTTTAAAAAAAAAAGAAGAAAAAAGAAAAGAGAGTGAACAAGCACAAGGAGGATGCTTGGGCATATGCACATAAAGGAACAATTAGGAAACATACATCCTTGTACATTTGTTCAAGCTCCTCTTTAGCTTGAGGGAAATTGTTTGAACACCACTGTTGCAGTGTGAAGATGTTGTCTGCAGATTTCCTTATGATGGTTAGAATCACAAGAAGGAGATAAGAGTTCAACTGAGAACAAAGTGAGAGGAGAGATAGTGAAAATATATTAAAAAGGTAAAACCTGTCCATCTGTTTGCTGCTTCATGAGCAACTTCAATTGCATTTTCTGCGAATACAAATTTTGATTATTCAGTTGTGAAAACTAAAAAAATTTCCATAGAAATCAAATGGATGGATTATAAGCATCACAGAACTCATTGCTTCGAAGGCAGCAGGATCGTTGTCTGCATATTGTCCCATCTCATCCTGAAAAATTATTATCCATGAAGTACTACAAGCTTGAGCAAAAAGTTTATTTTGCCTAATGCATGAACAAAAGCTGAGTATAATCCAACCTTCAACTCGTTATGTTTCAGTTCAATAGCTTTCAGCTCCTCTAAGGCCTCCTCTCGTTCATCCTGGTGCAAACTCAAAGATTAGACATCAAAGAAGTAAAGTAGTTTATGCATACAAAGTACACATTAAATTACCATGAAAATGGAAGCTTAATATACTTACAGATTCTTCCCGTCCCTTCTTTAATGCATTACATTGTTCAACAAGTTCTGTGTGCCGCTTTTTACTACTTTGCAGATCAGATTCAAGTTTTCGGTACACATTCCGCAACTATTACACGATTATATCAAATTCGAAATGAATTTATGTCAAATGACTAGATACAATTATACACAGACCAAAAATCAACTACGTATGATAAATTCATGCTAAAGAAAAAGGATTTTTGAGCACCACCTGATTTCCAGCACAGCTAGGTAGGCTCCAAAAGTATACCTAAATTTTCAAATAATTAAGCACAATCATATGGCTAAGTGTATTAGTTATGCAAAAGCTGCTAAAGTTGCTTAAACAATTCATCCCTTCTACTGAAAAAAGAAACCAAAAAAAAAAAAAAAAATAATCTGCATTAAAAGACTTCCACACTTCACATGCTCATAACTACAAAAACTCACAGAAGTGCCAATCTTGTCCTTTAAGACAAGATCATCATCCACTAAACTTTGGACGACATCTTTAACAGACTGGGTAATTACACCTTTCTTGGGGCCCAACTTCTCAAGCTCCTTAAGCTGAAATAGACAAAACATATGTAATAAATCAAATGTATTAACAGAAAAAGTGATTTACAGGGAATAAAGATTTCAGAGATATGAGGCTGTGGTAATTTAATGTACTACCTAAGCCAGTTTTTTAAAGTGGCAATGTTTTCAAATTATCCCACTAGATTAATAAAATTGTAACAAGTTGTGTTTGAACTTGTATTTGTTTTTAGGTTTGTGGTGGTTGTGTTTGCTCTGCTGGAGGAACTAGTGAATTTAACATAGATATGATTTCATATGCTGTTGGGGTTCTTGTAGGTTGCAGTTAATAGTTTGAGCTTTGAGGTTTTTTATCAACAAAATATGTACAGAAACAAGGAAAGACAGTGACTGTTAAATATATTAAATAAAGAATCTACCAAAACTGTTAAAGAACGGACACTAATAAAAAATAATGTGACAAAAAATATAATTATATGATCACATAATATCCAAGTATAATGACAGAAATAAATCATAAGAATACAAGATCATGAAAACATAGGCAAAGGCCATTTTGTCATCCAGTTGCAATAAATTATTCCAAACTAAATTTTAGATATCCAAAATGCCAGAAATGAGTTCAACCACCGCCAATGCTAAAAAAAGAATCCTGGTACTTGCTAATGGGACCTTAGCTATTTATAGTTGCTTTTCCATAAATAGGAGGCTTTCAACAACGTGGCACAACCAATCAGAGTAAACAGGCATAATTGTGCCAATCATATATATATAGATATATATATATAATTCTTTAGTGTAATGAATCCAAGCAATAAAGGGGAATCATAATAAAAGAAAATATGCAAGCAATCATAAATTGCAACCATCCAGTACACTCACAAGGTAGAAGTCTTGTGACTCGTAAAATATTTCAAGAATCTTGCCACGCTTTTCTTCCAATGAAAGACCCCTTTTCTTAGACTGCACCAACAATTTAATAAAGCAAATTAAACCTCCTAATAACAAGACATTTCTGCAAACAATTAGTTAAAGAGTAATTTTATACATAAAATTGAGTGAATCTAGTACAACAAACAGTATAAACTTGTGAATTTGATACCCAATTTTATTTCCAGTCACAACTAAATAGCTCCAGATTTTTCATATTTTTTTTATGTAATCTTATTTTACAATATACGGATTTTAATGAAAAACTTAAAATTATATCTAATTTACGTTGCTAATCTTTTCTTCATACACCTAGAAGGCACTTCGCAAACAACTGTAATTAGAAACAATTCGACCATCAATGTGTTTGATTGCTGAGAAAATGAAGTAAACAGAAATAAATTACTCCTAATCAAATTCTAATATTACTTTCTTCCTGCAAAAGAAATTTGTAATCTCAGATCCAGATTCCTAATTATATTAAATTTTCCTGCATTTCCTCAGTAGCCAAACGAGAATTGAATTTAAGAAGCGGAATTTCGAAGAACGTGAAATGATCGTACAATTTGATAGAGATGATTGTACGCAACAGGTTTACGTAATTAATTTTAATTTCAGAAAAGAGATGATTCATGAACATATTTAGAGATATTAACTTACCATTGCAAGTGAAACGATTCCTGTCCCAAGCTACGGGCTTTCTCTATCTGTGTATTTTAAATTTAAAATCAGAAACGGAGCTGAGAATTGAGAAGTGCGAGAGAAGATTCCAGATAATGGTACCCTGCCAATGGCGGGAAATGGATTTTCGCTCGATTACCTTGAAATTACTCAAACGCTGCGTTTGACATATTACGGTGTATTACATTGTATTATATTATTTTAATATAGGTGTATTATATTATATTTTATTATATTAATATTATATTATAATAATATTATATAAAATTTAATGATACACTGTACTGTTTTAATTTTTTTAGTAATTAATTTAAATTATATATTTAAAAACTAATATTTATTAGTACTTAAAAAATATTAAATATAAAAGCCTTTAATTTTACAATTTTTACATCATTTTTTTGTTTAAATGAAAAAAATCATAATTCTTCATAAAACATATGTAAAACTAAAAAATTCTAAAATTTTCGATAGCATAACATTTATTTTTTCACCAATTCCTAAATATATAGCTTATGAAATAAAGATTGAAGCGAACAATTCAATCGAATAATCTTTAAAAACTATCACAATATAAATAAATAATTAAAACGTACATGATTCATTCAAAATTAACACATATTACAACAAATTCATAAAATAATAAAGTGATACAATAGTTGTAACATAATTACCAACAAAGTGGGATGTGTTATATAATCCAAGTAATTCTCAAGCCAAAATACTAATGTAAAATATCATTGTTTAGTTAGAAATGCAAGCTCGCTAATCAAACTCCAGCTCTCCTTTCATGCTCATGCAAAAGCATCTTAACATATACCAACTTATGATTATGATCATTTCATAATACCTTGAAAGCCTTATATGTGAAGGTCCCTCAACCATTAAACTTAAGGCATAATAAGCTCATTATTCACAAAAAAGTTATCTTTGAAGCAAGCTCTTTAGTAATGTAATTGATATTCACTACTTCTAAATATATTTTGAGACATGTTAGCGATGGCTTGGTGAAATGCTGACACCAACTTGTCAATACCAATAGCAATATATTTATCTGATTTAGACTTCTTCATGTTCGATGATTAGGAACGCAATCGAGTAGTGTATTGAGAATTTGGAGGCATGGCAGTAGACATTGGAGAACTTTCATCATCAATCTCATTGTCCTCGTCATATGGATTTCTTCTTGAAGTGTTGTGTTAGCCATATCAATTGGAGTTTCTTCTGACCTTCTAGTTGCACGGTCTTTTATGAATATATTTGCTAGCCTCTCATAACATGGAAATGACTTAATCCTCAAATTGCTTGCGGGACTATAATAATAAAACAAGATAGCTAAATAAATTCTATTATATTCATAATAAACAATTGATGCTTATGTTTATTGTTGATTTTCATTTATATTTAAAACAATCAATGGGAGTCCAAAAGTGTACATTTTGATCCTTGAATGCAAAAGCAGATCACAACAAAATTATGTCTTTGTAGAGACAGAGGATAATCTCATGGAATATCCTCATGCCACCATATGCATATGGTTGAAGAATAATAATAATAAAAGAAAATCCCCTCACATCACATTGCAAGAGTCCACTGCTTTTTTTCTCTCTCATTTTCACTATATGTATTTTCTAATAAGTTTGATATACTTTTCATGTCTGTCACACACTGTTGTATTTTAGATACAATAGGTGTGTTTATATGAAAGCTAATAAAGTGATTAAAGTTAACCAAAAGACTTTGTAACTCTCAAAGTCCAATTAGGCTTATAGCGATCATATGGAACTCTATCTAAATGAAGCTTTTAGATGTTCTTTTTGTTGGGCCAATTCCAACATCTCCCACTCGCACGTGATGGGATGATACCATATGTAGAGTAACGAAAGCAATTAAGCCCAAAGCCTTAAATGCAATATCATACAGGCAAATGCAACGTGTGACCCATGAACAATAAGTTGGAGCTTAAATAATAAGAAATCTCAATTGTAATATATACAAGAGATTAGATATTTTTTTCATCATGTATCGTAGATTTTATTTTCATTAATTTGGTCCAAAAATACTTAATCTCTTAATAAAAGATATACTTGATTTTACGAGCTCTACGTATCTACAATTATAACTATCCCTATACAGATTATACAATTAGTCGATTGGTAAATAAGCAATTTAGATGTAGGAAAATAAATCTTCCCATCCTACTCATATTTGGAAGATTTTAGACTAACTAATTTCTTAGACATATTGTATAAGCTGCATAATGTCATAGACATGCATAACATGCTAAAGTAGCAAACATTAATCTTTCACCTCAAAATATAGTTGACTAAGGATACCAACCGAGGTCCCATTCTACCTCGAAAGAATTTTCACAATAAGGAACTAGGAATTCGTTCATTTTTTTTCCACTCATTTTCCTTATTGGTCACAAGAAGCATGCGTGGTATAAATCACACATTACAATGAATTCTCCTTTAGTAAAGAGCAAATGTCTAACTATTTATTGCACAAATCATAGTTCAGTCGCTATTAAAGCACTAACTTGAGTTCTAATAAGCTTATCTTCACAAAGCAATAAACCTATACCTAGCTTAAATCATATTTCCATGATAGTGGAATATATCATAGTCGGTCCAATAACTTACTTAATGTGACCTCATCTTGACCTAGTCAAGGCGACACATTCTTTAGAATTACATGAGCTCCATTATAGTAGACCATATAGCTAATTGTGTTGTAATTCTATGTGTCTCATCCCAACTTGCTACTACAGCAACAGAGGCGACCTCTTGTGTAAAAAAACTAGTCTTAACTTGACAATATACTTTTTTGACAATCTTGTATATGTAGTTATGCTAGCTCCACTCTTTAAGTATTGGACGGGTACTTTATTATTAACAATATGGTATTATAAAAAATATCCAATGATGACATTCTTAATCTACAACAAGTCTGCAAATCCTTAATAGATCAAGCTTGTGACAATTAAACATCTCTAGTCACATCTTTTAATGATTTATACCATGTTTTATGTAGATACATATTGTAAAGTTAAAATATCTTGTTGTATCATTATGGCTTTACGTGTTTTGTATTTTGTAGTACAAAAATATCCTCTATACGTGAAATCTTTTTGTTTGGTTTATCATTTTCCAACATAGTCTCTAAGTACTTATGACAATCTTGAGGTATTACAAATAACCAAACAAAAGAATTTTCACATAGCCACTGAAACATGCCTATAAATATAGCTCTCACCATGGACAAAGCTATACATGTTTATTATTGTAATATCCCATGTAATACCACTAATGTTATACAAAGATGTACTATCTTAAGGTTAATTTTCACTTGTCTAAATCATTATTTCTATTGGCACTCAAGCGCAAATATATTCTTAGATACAAAAAGTAGTTCACAGTGCTATAGAGATATGCTAAAAACCTTTTTAAGCAACTCATTGCTTTCTCCAGGGTTGGATTGGTACTTCTGACTAATCTTATAGCATATATCAAGCGTTGTTCATTCCAGTGAACGTGAGACTTTTATTGGCATTAAGACGAAAAACATTAGCCCTTTTTTTTTTGGTTAGAAGTCTGATAGGCATAGCAAGGCTAAGCATTTGTCATTCTCTATAAGAGTATCCAATTGGCTTTAGGTTGCCATTTTTTAATCTTTTTAAGAATATTTCTAATATAAATATAACTCTTGTGATAGAGTTAGAAAATTCTTAAAGGATTCTATTTAGATTCGAGCTCCTAAAACATAGGCAGCTTTTCCCATATTTCATTAGATGATCCATACCAATGATTTTGGACAAAATCTTCTTTATTTCTAGCCATCTAAAAATATTGTCCACATGCATAAAGGCAATGACTATCTTAAATCACCTAAGATTTGTAATGAAATACAACTTAATGAAATTTAAGATTCCATTATTAAGAGAATGTCATAGATACATGTACAAACCTTTTAGAGCAAGCAAGCTATGTGCTTAATGCCTTTAGCAAAAGCCTTTTGAGCATGCAGTCTATGCGCTTAAAACCTTTAGCAAAAATCTTTTGAGCATGCAAATCATGTGCTTAAAGACTTTGGCAACAACCTTGTACTTGTTCTATATGTATATTTCTTTTTCTAATTCTTCATTGAGATGTATTTATTACATCTATTTGATGTGACAATAAATGCATGTCTAGTGTTATCCATAATTAATTGCGTAAAGAAACCTTTTATTCATGAGTTTATTTATGGTTAAACCCGTTGGGTATAACTTTAAACAATCAATCAAAACTTATGATTGTACTTGTGCCTTTTGCCTTACGCATGCACAACTCTATTATTTGCAATTGTTTGTTTGGCCATGGACTAACCATGTCCCAAATATAGCCATCATTTAATGGTTTTATTTGTTAATTGTTTCTTTTATTCGTAGTTCATTAGCATTTAGAGTGAGAGTTTTATGCAAATATTATTTGTTCATTATTGCATTATGAAATAATTATGAAGAAATTATTTTCAATCTTTGAAAGACGATATAAGATTCCTTTTCAATTATTTCATTGAATATAGTTATTTGGTAGAGCCACCTTATTAGGTGTTTGCTCCTACTAGAATCAAGATTTCCAAGTAAATCCGAGCTATACTCAATTCTCAACTTAGAAGTGATATCATGAAGAGGATAATCTAAATCATTATTTAGGATACATCTTTATCAACTTCTATAATGCTAAGGGATTCAAAATTTGGACATTCGTGGCTTCTTATCTAGTCACTATCTCAACCATTCATATACTATTGAAGTTATGTTAGGTTATTTACCTATAAATTGGAATAGTGCGTAAGCAACTCATCATTTAAGAAATTAATCAAGTGTTTAAGCTGCAATCAAATAGAGTATATTAAAACTACATATTGGAGAAGTTCAGGCACTACTCTAAGTAATGCGTAATTTTACGAATAATCAGTTATCTATCTATATATTTCTCAAATACAATTCCTAAAATTGCTTAAAAAGATATACATATTTTGATTTATCTTAATTTGATCTCTAACATTTCCAAGAATAATCTAAAGTAACCTAGTACAATTTATTTATAGATAGATATATGAGTGTAATTACTATAGGCTTCATTTCTTGGCCTTTACATTCATTTTACTACAAGTGTCAAAATGGACTAATCCCAATGAGCATTTGGCTCTGGTTTCTTTGCCAAGTGGTTTTCCAAGTTGTTCTTCTATGACTTTTACATGTGCACTTTATTATTACGGCAAGAAGCCCAATGTGCTTTGTCTAGACAACTTAGCCATATGTCTTAGTCTAATATGCCAAATTTTGGCATGTATATCATCACAATAAGATGATGCATAGTGAAAAACTTTTCTTAAAATCTCTTTTCCAAAATGGTTAAACAAACACCTAAAAGTAAATATCCTAATCTTAGAAGGTCAATAATAAAAACATAGTTTTTAATGAACTTTCAATGTATATATATCATTAGAAAAATGAGGACCATGGAATGCCAACTTGCAGGTGCTTATACTCTTGACTTCTACAATAAGGACATTCCTATATGTATATGTCTTTTCCTTTGACAATTATAATGAAAAAACATCAAAACTCTTTTGTGATTTCTAGTCACAAGATATGGCTACTTAGTATACTACTGCTCAATGCAATCACAAACGAAATAACAATAACTCATGTTAAGTAGCCATCCATGTATTGTCCTTCTATTTTCCAAGCTTGCTTGCCTCATCTGCCATTTGTTAGCATTGGTCACTTAGATTAAAATTGAGTCCTTAACTCCCACTAGGATAGATTACTCCATCTTTTATACTTAAAATTTGAAGCTTTGTGCAAGTCAAACTCCTTAATGCTAGGTTAATTTTAGAACTATTAGTTGCTTTTAAGCACTTATCTTCTTAAGTTAGAATCCATTATATGGAGTTCGCTAGATGCATTAGCCATCTGCAGGCGCTTATCTTCTATAGTTGGACTTAGTAATATGGAGTTAATTAGAAGCATTAACTCCCTCTAGGCGTTTATCTTTTAAATCAATCGACACATATTTGGTTAGAGGTTTTAGTAATTGTTAGCACTAATGTACAAATTCCTAAGGTTAGGTATTATATAAACTCCCATATTGTTCTAACTAATGGGGTTGGACATTGTTGCTTAGACCTAACATTGTTAATTACAATGTGTCTAACATATTTGAGCTCTTATAGATAAGCAACCCAATATTGGGACTAATTAATAAGGGAAAAATACATGTTACTCAGTAATAAGATGCGAGTATGTGAGGCTTTTGTAAAGCCCCTTTAAAATGCCCGTTATCTTCTAAAGCGAAGTGGTATGCTCAAGCTCAAAATTAGTGTTTGTTTAAAGTTTGATGATTTAATTTGTACACAACTCATTGCAAAACATAAACTAAAATTAAATAAAGAGACAATTAATGCTAGCATACTATTCATTCAATTCATATATTTAATATATTTTACTGCGACCATAAACAATGAAAGTTTAATATAAGGATTGGAATAAAAAAATCCTTGAGGCTTCCTATCATCATCTTTTCCAAGTATTAAGTTAACATAATTCTATGCTATTGCACATAATATTTAGTTCACTTATTATTTATTCCTAGAGTTTTAAATATAAGGGAATTAAAGGAGCCTTCAGCCCTAAATGCATCTGTTCACGTGAATAATGCATTAGGAAAATTCCCAAAAAAGAGGTGGGACTATAAGGTCCCACTTAAATACCTTATTTACTTAGACTCTTATAATCTTTTGACATAATTTTTGCAAGACATGCATAAACTCACATTACTACGTTAGGTTTTAATAATCTCAATATATTATAAAATCTTATTGTGTTTTTATTAAAATAATTACATGTGACATTCGAATGCAATTAACAAATCAATTCATCATGATTATCACATAGATTAATGAGAATAATCATGTTTATTTTCAAACAAATAGCACACATCATCTCATCAAATGTTAGATAATTCATCAATATGCATTATAAGGAGAGTACATTTAGTAACGTGTTGAAATAGCTCCCACAGAAGTGCAACATTGTCAAGCACATCTCAAAATCTTTAAAAAATATTTTTCCTAAATTTTATGTCTCTTTGAAATTATTTATTTTATTTAAAACATCTTAAAAATATTTTCCTTAAAATTAAATAATTAATGTAAATAATATTTCTAAATAATAAAATAAAAGAGGATAAAATTCTGAGTCAGTGACCGCAAATGGCCTTAAAACTGAAGTCAAGAAGGCAACGAGTGTATCTCACTCTTCAGACACAAGGGTGGGTCAAATGCCACCAATGAATGGCGTATTGACTAAGCTGGCGAGTGGTTTTTACATTTCAAATAGCTCACGTAGCGTGAGCCAACTAGTTCTGTAGTTCCATTCCTTCTACCTGCGCACTCTTAGAGAGTGTAATGCACGTGCTTTGTTTCATCTATTTTCTAACGACAATCCAACTACCTTTCTACTCAAAACTTTGTGTCGATTTTGCATTTGGAATTAGGTTTTTGATACACTGTAAGGATGTTATTCATGCATTGATTTCGAGAGTGATGTTGTAGACATACCACTGTTCATCATCTCTTACATTATAAAAATTTCCAAATTCAAACGAGAACTTTGATTGGCTCAATCTCTCTCCATATAACTTAGAATTATGCATATGTATAGATCATTGGAAAGCTCTCTAAATTATCTTTCAAATGATCTTAAAAAACGTAGAGAACTAATCACTGTACCAAGAGTTATGAGTAAAATAAACATACATGTTCATGGATTAGGGTTCTTGTTTTCTCATAACATAGACCATATAAATTAACATAAAATTCCAAATTTAATCCACATATATTCATGTTATTTTAAACAAAAAATCGAGGCCTAACAATGAGTTTTCTTCCATATCCTTATCTCAAATTCAATATGTGGATGCGCCTTCAAATTGGTCCTTGATAATAGTTTTTCTAATTCATTTTTAGCATACTTGTAACTTCCAAATTTAAAGGCCCCATTATTAGTTTGACCACCATTTGCAACTATTGCGTCTAAAATGTTTAATGTAGCTTCTTCTTCAGCTTTTTCCATGATCTTTTTGAGCCTATGTTATTTTTAGTAGCATATTTTGAACATCTATTCTCCATTCCTACAAAATAAATATTAGAACGGTTTTGACACAAGTCAAATTCACATCAATAACGCTTGATAAATTTTTAATAACATTAAATATAAACAAAAGGTTACAGCCTTAGACGTTGTTGAGTGCTGGAAAAAATATATTCATAAAGGGTAAAATTGTAATTTTACAATCCAAGTCTCACTAAAATTTTTACTTTTATATGTTTAAGTCCTTTAAACTTTGATTGTATGTGTTTTGTTATAATATGAATGTTTTATGTATTTTAAGGGTATTTTAATCATTTCATAATTAATAAAAAATCAGATAGCAAAATAGATAGTATTTTAAGCTCAAAATAGCTAAAATCTTACGAAGGGCATAAATGATAAAATTCTAATTCTAGACATTGATAGATAATGTGGCAGCATTTTATTGGACTGAATCACAACCTTGATTTTGTTGCTCCAGCCAATCATATCTTGCTACATGGCATAATTTTGAGCGTTTGAATTGCTTTTATTCGATAGATCCCTATTTACCTATTGCATCTATAAATTGGTGGCTCCCTCCCCAATTTGATTATTTTGAATCTAAATTTGAGCTCCATTTTGTCAAAATCTTACTGTACCTTGTATGTTTCTACATACCTTTATAAAATTACAATTTTAACCCTAGTTCAAGATTGGGTTGAAGGCGAAGCCTTCACATGATCTATGAGTTTAATTTAGTAAGTTTATTCACTCTTTGATTGATTAGATTGTTTTGACTTATTGTTGGTAGACAATAATAATTTTGTCTAGATTTTGCACGGTATAAAGTCTTCATACTATGATATCATTACTGTTTGGCATGATGAGCACTTTACATTATAATTATTAGAGTAATAAAAAAAATTGCCTTCTAGTATTTGTAGGTCCTCTCAACTTAGTGTTGACAAAGACTACTTTTAAGTTATTTAATGGACGATCTTGCCACATTGTCAATAGTAGGATTGTTATCATCTGGCACAACATGTATTTGACACCATATTTAGCAGAAGATTATTTTCTCCGGAATTACAAGTGCTTGATACCATATTTATCAAAATAAGTACTATGAAAAGTGGAAATATCCCATCATAAATTAATTGGAATAAAAAGAAATATTAAGCACAGGGTGAAATATTGAGTATGAATTCAGAGACTTAAACGCTTCATTTGCACTGTTTTACCTTTAATTCATTCTTATCATTTTATTTTAAATCTTAAGATAAATAAATTACATTCAACTAACTAATATTTAAACTTTGAAAATTTACATTACACACGATTAAATCTTCCTCGTTGTAGGATTGACACTCGTCACTATTAATATATACTGCAATAGATTTGTGTGCTTGCGAGTACAATAAAATTTGTACAATAAGTTTTTGGAGTTGTTGCCGAGGAGGTGATTAGTATTAAATATTGTTGAATTATCAAACGATAATATGTTATTTTATGCTTATGTTATAATTTATATTTGTGTTTATGTAATATATTAGGAATTATTAATTATGTTTTAAATATATTTAATTTTGTGTATTTTTATGTGTTTATTAGGAAAAATATTAATTTCACGTACTTCGAGGCTCCAAATAGAAAAATGGAGGTGAAATTTGGATTCCCGAGGTCCGAAAACCTTAAGATCGGCTTAAAATTGGGCTTGTATAAAAAAATTGACTTTTCCAGTTGACCGAGCACTGATTGGATAATGAAATGAGCTTACAATAGATATGAGTGCATGGGATAGCTGGCAATTTTGACTAAATCTCAACCGTCTATGATTCAATGGTTATGATTCTGCCACGTGGCAATGGTTGGTGAAGCAAGTGGGAGGATCCGAATATTTGTATTCGGGTCGACCCGATCCACCCATTAACCCGCCAAATCTCAACCGTTCCTTGGGCAAATCAGGCGAGTCAAATAATGCCACGTGTGATGTTGACTTTTGAAGTTTGACCAGCCATTGGATCTTGATCTAAAGGTTGTGAGGAGCACATGCATGAAGCTTATGATGGACCGCAAAGCACTAGATTAGCAATTTATTTTTCTATAAATAAAGCCTCATTTTTAGATTTTTAATCATCTCTCTACAACTCCCTTCTTCTCAAATTCTCTCCATCTCTTCATTTCCAGGTGTGTTTTTAATATTTTGTATAATTATTTTTATAAATAAAATTAGTTTTATTTCCAATTTTAGTTGTTTTTATTACTTTTAATTATAAGTAATTCAATTCTACTCCTTCTTTTTATTTTAATTATGCTTAACTAAATAATATTAGTTAGGGGAAGGTGAAACTCTTAGGTAATAAATATGATTTAGTCAAATTCTATTTTTAATTTTATAAATTAAATTATTTTCTATTTAATTTTATACATGTTTTATATTTTAAAAATTTGATTTATTGTAGACAAACAAATGAATTTGGCACAATAAATTCTTAAGATCTTAATATAAGGCATGGTGAAATGGTATTTTGACTTATTATAGACAAAATAAATTTTGGCACAATAAATACTTAATCCATCAAAAATTAAAGGGAAAATAATAATAATTTGTATAATTAATCTTTTGGGTAATAAATTTAAATAAATTGGCAAAAAGAATTTATTAAGTTTTATTTATTCCTAAGAGTGGATCCATAACCCTAACTAGTTCAATTCCATAGTTTCACTTAAATTAAGTTATTTAAATTCAAGTTTTAATTTCAATTTTTAGATAAAATAAAATAAACAAATTAAATCTTTTCTCTGTGGATCGACCTCGGACTCACCAAGTTATAATATAACACGACACTCTTATACTTGGAAGTTTAATATCACTTTTAAGTTGTGTCAGGAGGTAAGTCATTTTAATTGTAGAATTATTTTTCTTTGTAAATATTATGTAAAAAAACTTTGTATATAGATTTTGAGTGTGTTTTCATAGTAAGTGTGTAACAACATAAGAAAGTCAGCATTATAACTTCTCATTTCTTTTTATTTTATTAGTTTTATTTTTTATTTTACGTGTTCCTTGTATGCATGCTCGAAGGCCACAATCACATGATCTAGAACATATAGATCTTGAACTGGAAAAGACACTTTGCATACAGAGGCACATTGCATCAAAGGTTAAATTTGAAGATAAAATTGAAATGGATGTGGAACAACAACCACAAGCACCACAAAAGAGACAATTTTAGGACTACTTTAGTCTATTAGCTAATTTGAGCACATCATGCATAAGATACCCAAATGTAACTATTAAAAGTTTTAAGTTAAAAGCTAGTGTGCTAAATTGTCTCTAATCTTTCTATGGCCTAAAAAATGAAGACTCGTGCAATAAGTTAGATTCTTTCCTTGCAAATAGTATTGGTTTTATGTATTAGAAAGTATTTATTTAAATAGTTAGTGACCATTTATTCCCATCATGTGAAACCATTAGCAAGCAATGTATTGAACCAAAAATGAGTAATTTTTCAAAGTATCGAAGACATTCAATGGGCTACTCTTGAAGTCTCTACATCATGGGTATGAGAAATGATACCAATATCAATATTTCTTGAAGAGACTATTGACACATGTGCAATAATGGCTAATGGCGATAAGTAGAGGTGAACTAATGTCCAAAAGGGCATAAGAAATTTAAGGTTTCTTCTAGCAATAAGCTTATAATTCCCAATAGTGAAGCCGATCATTAAAAATGTGAGGAAAATAAAA
This sequence comes from Citrus glauca, assembly GCA_029633175.1. NCBI lineage: Eukaryota > Viridiplantae > Streptophyta > Magnoliopsida > Sapindales > Rutaceae > Citrus > Citrus glauca. The sequence goes on from JAQOOD010000001.1 coordinate 8,922,791, forward strand.
GGAGTAAATAAAGTCCACATTGGCGAGCAGGAATGAACATCAAGGAAGTCAAAGTAATAGTCGAAGGACTTTCTCACCAAATAGCATCATTGATTGCTACTGAATTAATAGAGCCACATGCTTACAATTAATTTGACCATGATTCAAAGCTAATGCAATTAATATGATGAGAAAAATGTTGAACTACAACCCTTACTCCAATACTTATAATCATGAATAGAGAGACCATCCCAACTTTTCATCATCTCATGAATTCCAATAGAACAAAATTATAGCTCTAACTCTACCAACACTAGTAAAATAGTTCACCAAGCTCGTTAAATCTCTTAGTCGCCATTTAAACAGTGCAATTAGAATTAAAATTACTCACAAATGAAACCTTAGGAAAAAGGCACTCCAAAATTTTAAAAATTTCACTTACTTTGCATTGGAATAAAAAAATTGCACCATTGACGAGCTATGGAATGAGATGAGAGCTGGCATAAATTCATAAGCCTAATCAATTTTGAACCTAAAAAAAATGGTGGGTCAACTTGTCTTTTTAGTTGAAACTTTGGTGATGACTGTTGAAAAAGACAAATTTCTAAATTGGTCAGTGCTTAATTCTAAGGGAGCACACGAGGTTAATACCAGTTCATCCCAACTGTATGAAGAGATCAAAGACGTGATAACCTTATGAAAAGGTAAAAAAGTCAATAATAAAGTGGAGATGTCAATAAAAAAACAACTCAAATTATACCTTTAGACTTTAAAGAAACATCACCAAAGGAAAAAGAAGAAAGTAATCCACAAGAATATTTCCTTAAAGCCGCATTACCTTAGAGGTTGGTTAAAACAAAGAAGAGAAATTCTACAAGTGAGGTTATGGAGATCTTTAAAGAGGTATGTGTTAACACCCATTTCCTTAGTGCTATTAAACAAGTGTCTTCTTATGCCAAATTTTCAAAAGATTTTTGCATTAAAAAGAAAAATATTTATGTTCAAAAAATTCATTTTTAATAAAGAACATTAGTTCTATAGTCCAATAGAAAATTCCTTCAAAATATAAAGATCCAAGCTCCCCCATTATCTTATGTAGTATTGGGAACTACATAATTAAGAGTTCTTTATTAGACGTAGGAGTTAGTGTAAACTTTTTGCTCTACTTAGTATTTTTGAAACTTGGATTGAGAGAATTATATATAATTTTAGTTTTCTTGCAGCTTGTAGATCAATCCATTAAAATATCTCGCGGTATTATGGAAGATGTACTTGTTCAGGTAGGCAGATTTTATTTTTCTATTGATTTTATTGTAATTGACACTCAATCAGTGTAAGATTCGAAAAAATGTATCCCCATTATTTTAGGTCTACCTTTATTGGTAATTGTCGATACACAATTTCAATACAAGACTGAAAATATATAGTTGCCTTTTGGCAATATGATTATGGAGCTGAAAATATGTAGTTGCCTTTACAAATATATTTAACTCACTTTGGTTTGAATTTTGATATTGATGGAATAGTTGATGAGGGAAAGAAAACATTTTGCCAGTAATAATTTTATCTTCTATTGGCAAAAAGGCATTAGGATAGACTATAACTGACATAAAAGGTATAAACCTAATAGATTACATGTATTGTATTCATCTTAATAAAAATACTAAACCTACAACATCGATTGAATCCTAACTTGAAAGAAGTCATTAGAGCTAAAGTTTTTAAAACTATCAGATGCAAGTATCATTTATCTCATCTATGATAGTTTATGAGTCAATCTTATGCAAGTTATCCAAAAAAAGTCATGAACGTCAACAATGAATTAAAGCTCAGTAGAATGACTACAGGGTAGCATGTATGCATTGATTATATGAAATTGAATTCTATCACGCGAAAAGCTCATTTTCCTTTACCATTTATCAACTAAATGCTTGCTAGATTAACAGATCATGAATTTTAATATTTTTTAGATGGCTACTCAGGACATAACCAAATTTTCATAGCACCAAAAGACCAAGTAAAACCACTTTCACTTGCCCTTTTGGTCTTTTTGAATATATGAGAATGTCATTTGGATTATGCAATGCACCTATCATATTTCAACGATGCATGTTAAGCATTTTATCTTTTATGATTAAATGTCTCCCTGAAGTCTTTATGGATGATTTTTTTTGTGATTTATTTTATCATTGTTTGCATCATCTAACGTCAGTTTTGCAGATGTGTATAAAGAAGAATTTGGTTTTAAACTAGAAAAAATGTCGTTTTATAGTAAAATAAGGTATTGTTTTGGATTACATCATTTCAAACAAAGGTATTGAGGTCAACAAAGCCAAAGTAGAACTCATTTTCATTTTTCCTCCATTTTAAATAATCAGAGAAGTAATATCTTTCTTGAGCATGCTTGTTTTTATAGACGTTTTATTATAGATTTTAATAAGATTTCTAGACCCTTGTGTAATTTACTTGCTAAAGATGTATCTTTCATCTTTGATGACTTGCGTCTTGAAGCATTTAAAAAATTGAAGCAGTCATTGACCTCATTACCCATAATTGAACCTCTAAATTAGGAGTTACCTTTGATTTAATATGTGATGCATCTAATTATGCAATAGAAGGAGTATTGGGACAAAAAGTTTATTGTATCCCCCGTGTTATTTTTTACGCTAGTATGACATTAAATTACTCAACCACTAAAAAAGAATTGCTAGCAGTAGTGTTTGCATTAGAAAAGTTTAGATCTTATCTCGTGGAATGTTAAATAATTATATTCATAAATTATGTTGCTCTTAAATATCTTCTTACAAAGAAAAATGCAAAGGTCAAACTAATTTAATAAGTGTTATTTTCTATTAGCCCACTTTTTTTCGAGATGCATACACTTTTTTTCTTGTAATATGTGTCAACGTATAGAAAACATTACATGGAGGAACATGATGCCATTAAACTTTATTATGGTAATTGAGATTTTTATGTGTGGGGAATCAATTTCATCCTCCTATGTTTGACCATCAATACATATTGGTTGTTGTTAACTATGTATCCAAATGGGTAGAAGAATCTCATACAGAATTAATAATCACAAAGTGGTGATAAAATTTTTTAAGAGCAACATTATTTCGCAATTTGGACTCCTTTGGACGATAATCATTGATGGTAGTACTCATTTTTATAATAAATCATTGATGGTAGTACTCATTTTTATAATAAATCATTGAAATTTCTTTTTAAAAAGTACTGTATTATACATAAAATGGCTACCCAATATCATCCACAAACTAGTGGCTAAGACAAGATCTCTAATCGAGAAATAAAGCACATATTAGAAAAGACAGTGAGACCAAACAAAAAAGACTGGTCATTGAGATTTGTTAATGCATTACAGGCATATTGAACGGCTTTTAAGACTCTTATTGAGATGCCACCCTATAGGTTAGTGCATGGGAAAACTTGTCATTTACCAGTGGAACTTGAGCATCGTGCATATTGGGATATTAAGAAATTGAATTTTGACATGCAACAGGCTAGTACAGGAAGAAGACTATAGCTATCAAAACTTGAGGAAATTTATAAAGATGCATATAGAAATGCCAAGATTTATAACTAGTGAATAAAAGTCTTTCATGACAAGCAAATTATGAGAAAACAATTTTATTCAATTTTCACTTGCATTTATTCTCAGATAAATTATGCTCTCAATGGTCTGATCAATTTATTGTTCACATTATTTTTTGACGTGGGGCCATTGAAATTAAAGATATAAAAAATGGTGCAACTTTTAAAGTTAATGGTTAAATATCACAACCATATCTAAAGTACCAATCATATAAAGAAGACATCGAAATAAATTTGAGTAACCCACCAAATTTGGACTAAGACTTTTCTTTCATTTCTTTTTGGTGACTTAACTCTTTGTCATTTTCTTTTACTATTCCTTTGCTAATTGAAATTATTTGTTTCCTACTAAAGTGTTTTGTTTAATAATTGTATTCTCTCTTTATTTTTACTATACGTCATGAGTACTTTAATGAGATAGATCCTCGTCAACCACCTTAATGAACTTCTATGTGTGAAGCCTTACTTAAATGGCCTGCTCTAATTTTGTAAATCATATCTTGTTTGGGATTTATGACCACCAACATCAGTATCTATTTTGAATAATTAGAAAGATAACTCATGGAAATAAAAGGTGGTATCTATGATATCCAATTAGAACTTGAGATGTACTCAATAAAGGAACGATGGTGAGTTAACATCCTACTTTTTACATTGTGTGCTTTTATTTTGTCTTTTTTTCCTTCACGTGTGTTTTGTTTTTACTAGAGTGATTTGTTTATTTGATGCATTGTCATTTGTTACTCTAGTTCAATGGCGGATAACAATACTCCTTTATTATTAAACTCGGTTCTATCAATTTTCAACAATAACTAACATTCTCCAGCTCAAGTATGGATAAGAATACAACTCATGAAAAGCTTCACAAAAAATTTCCTTCAATCCCTCAAAATGCCTTCCTTACAATCTATGAAGCTCAGTTTGAACGCTTACAATTGCTTATGAAAAATAAAATCATATTGACATTTGTTGGTTAATTGAAGCCAAAGTTAGCAGGGGAATTACCTCTCAAATTTGTTGCCTATATGCCTTGTTGTAAGAAATAAAACTATTCAAAGTTAGACGGTTCCAAGTTTCTTATCATAAGTGTGCTCAAACAAATTGTAACAGACATCCTTGTAAATCTTTGGGAATAGTATCTGATAACAGGGAAGAAATGATTCAATTCATTGAGGATGACTTGAATAAAGAGTCATTTGATGACATCTTTTTGACTTTTGAAATTCTTCCTAGTGGATACATACAATGTATAATTTCCTAGTTATGGCCATTATTTTAAAAAGAACACGCACGATATAGTCTCGAGAATTTGACTATAAATGAATTTATTTGCCGGTTTATAAGAAAATTGGATGGAGCCTATCCTCGACCCATAGAGGGCGTTTAAGCCATTTGTGGATGTAAAATCAGAGAAAGATGTGAGTCACAGTTGCAATTACCGGTACATTTCCTTTTGTTTTACTATTCTTTTATCATTTCCATTATTACTTTTAATAGTGTGATTTTATCTTTACTTATTATTTGTTTTCTTTGTTGTTTACTTTTAACTCTTGGGCCATGAACTTCCCATGTCATTTGACAAACATACCACCTCATTTATAGTTGTGTATCATTATGTATGTCACCAAAATCTTTAAATATGAACTTATTTTGTTAAATACTCATAAATTATTTTTTAGAATTGTCTCAATGGCAGCAATTTTGAATAGACAATTCAAGAATGTTTATGTGCTTTTTAGCTTTCGTTATGGAAAATACAAAGAGTTTGTTCAAGCATTTATAGATCTTAGTCGAGAACTAGCAGACAGAAAAGTACAACTGGTATGTAGAAGACGTGACTGAGGGTTATTAAGACTTGTCTAGTAAATTACTTACACTAGAGGAAGCCAAGAGCTCGATATCATCCCAAAAGCCCAAAAACCTCTAGGATGACTACCTAGCTCACTGATTGGAAAAGAACTAGTCGTCTCAAGTATATAAAAAATAATATATGAAATACTAAACTATGCAGACGCTTTCATTTTCTTGCTAAGAGATCTTGCAACGTTAAAGGCACTGATTACATTAACATCTTGGCCCATTTGAACATTCATAAAAAACCCATCGGTTTGTTAAATTTTAATAACTTTTATGACAGCTTGATAACATTTCATTTCATTCACAACGAAATAGCTCTTATTTGTAATCTTACTGCTTGCGAGTTACTTGATCTTTTACAAGCTTATATACCGGAGCTACATTCTAGGATCTTTGCGTTGGATTGGTCAACTAATAATGGTAGCAATAATCGTTGTAAGAAGTTCCAATTAGATTTAACCCACCATCTGCATATATTTTCTTATGTTGCATTGTTCATATGATGTCCTTTAACTTCTACTTCTTTCCTTTCATATATTAAAGATAATGTCTCATTCTGGTTAAAGGGAGAGAATAATTGACAGTTGTGGAATAACTGATGGTTGTGTTACTTTTACTAACCTTTTAAAAATTTTTGAGTTGAAGACGGCCAATTATGAAGTTTATTTACTCTAGAAATGCAGATTCCTAGTCTTGGAGTTTAGTTAATAAATATAAATATAAAATAAAATTTAAGACATTTTGTGTGTTCTTTTGACATCAAATGACATGATAACTTCTAAATTTTAGAATTTGTATTATCTTTAGCTTTGAGTTATATTACAGCGTGTTTGCCACTTTGCATTTAACGTTGGCGACAAGAGTGAATTGAGAAATTTGATGAGTAAAATTGATTGAGTTATTTTAAGGAATATACATGCATAATAAGTTTCAACTGAGTTTTTGAGCATATTATTTTTCTTAGAGAGCAATCTTTTTTCATAACTTAGTAGTTTATAATTTTATACATGATCTCTATCTTTTTTTTCTTTTAACTCAACCAATATAAAAAAAAAAAGTAATATTGTGAGTTGCTTCATCTAAAAGTTCATTGAACTTTAGATAGAAAAGACTATTTAGAGCTCTAAAAAATGACAGAAAGACTATCATTGTGAAATATCTATAGTCACCCCTTTTGAGCTTATTAATAAGAAACTTTTATTTGTTAACTTATTATTCTATCCTACTCTAATTTAGAGTAGTACTCTATATTTCATATTTTCGATCACCTATTTATGTTTGAGAAAAAAAAAGATTTTTTCTTTTTCAGAGAAGTAGTGCACTCTCTCTCTCTCTCTCTCTCTCTCTCTCTATATATATATATATATATATATATATATATATATATATATGTATATAATGATAATTAAAAAAAGAGAAAAAGGAAAGAAATAAAGAAATAAAAGCATCTTGCAATTTATAAAAAGATCTTTATTTTTCCTTAAACAAGTATTTTGTTTTTCTTTTTTTTTTGTTAGTCATTTCCCTAGCCTACGTTGGGTCCTAGTAAAAGTCTTTCTTAATTTTGGAGAAATATAGTCTGAAGTATAAACTATTAATATGGACTAAAAAGATGTGGTAAAACATTAAAAAAATACAAATAATATTAGTTTGACTTGGGATCATATTCTTCTCTGAGCTATGAACATTATTCCTTTATCTTAGTGAGAGTGTATGATATTGTTCATATATTATTTTCTCTCAATCAGCACTTCCTTGGAGTGACTGTCTTTATTGAGTTTATTTTCTTTTGTAAATGTCATTCTTAGCCATAAAATTTTAGTATTTAGCATGTCATTCTTGAAAGTGGCTTGATTATTGTAACTTTGTCAATTAATCATTTTGCATGAGTTTACATGATTGATTTGAGTGAATGGTTGATGTGGTAGTGACTTTTCAAAGTCGGATATAATGCTTATACTTTTACTTGATTGTCATCATTAATCTAGTTAAAGAAGTAAACACAATTGGCCAAAAAAAAAAAGGTTTCAATTTGGGTTTTGCTGGATATTATCACTTAATTTGCTAGGGATTAGAAATAAGTTGTTTAAGGGTGTTGAGTGTTGGAGAATCCATAGTTATAAAGGGTAAAATTGTTATTTTGTGCTTCAAGACTCACTAACATTTATACTTTTATATATTTAAGTCTTTTAAATTTTGATTGTGTGTTTTGTTATAATTTGAGTATTTTATGTATTTTGAGGGTATTTTAGTCATTTTATAGTTAACAAAAAATTGAACCATATAGCATTTTTTAGCTCAAAATAGCTAAAAACCTTAGGAAAGTATTGGTGTCAATGTGCAAGTATACACAATAAGGAATATAATGATAAGTATTCGAGATTGTCTCCACAAGGATCGATGTTATTAGATTTGTTACAACAATCTCAACAATGCAGTTTTGCTTTAATTGAATCTAAAACAAATAATAAAATTGATAACTTAATTAATTAAAATAAAATGTAATAAATAAGCATGCAATAAAGTAAATTCTAATGTCACATAAAAGGATAAAACTAATAGGAATGAAGTAATTGAGTGATTAAACTCTCTTATTGGTTTTGACTATTTCTTCCAATTTTAGGTTTAGTTGCTACAATATCTGCTACAACACTGGGTAGAGTCTTTATATATCCTCAACTGCCGCATGTTGGATGTTTTATATCTATATGCAACCTAGCATTGACTAATTGTTATGTCAACATAAGATATAACATTACATGCTTAGGTTCTAATTACCCTATAAGGTGAATTCCTATGTCTAGTTTATCACTAATTTTAGATTAAGCATGACCCTTTTGGAATCAAGTAAAACTCAACTCAGGAAATACAATATAAAACTAAGTATTGCTCTGATGTGTTCCATTAAGATAAGCCCTTTTGTAGCTCTTTCTTAGTTAGTATCGTTAAATGAGTGGTCTGTCGAAATAATGAATATAAATAAATATTATCAAAACAAAATGCTATACCAAACATACAACAACACATATAATCAGTTAATGAACCATTAAAATTGTTTATCACTCAACAACAAGTAAATTTAGTTTATGATTTTCAAAAGAAAAATAAACAATAGAGTTTCAACCATCAAATACATTCCCATGATTAAAGAGTAAGCGAGAAAACAAGAAAAAAATAAGAAGGATTTGTCTCTTGATTGATCTTGCAATTTTCTCCTTTAGTGCAGTCTTAAATCTTGCTCTTGAATTCTATTTTGCTTTGTTTCTTTTCGTTTTTTGTTCTTGGTTTTAGGGCTCCACTCTTTCTTCTGTTTTTGTTCTTGTTCCTTCTGAATTCGGTTTTTGTTCTTGGTTTTAGGGCTCCATTCTTCCTTTGCTTGTGTGCTCATTTTATAGATCAAAATTAGGGCAACTGGGAATCTAGTGCGTGTATCTTCCAAATTTTGACACTCTATATTGCAATATGTTAAGTGTCTTGCATGAAATCTTCTCTATCAATACTCCAGGATTACTACAACAATGGCTACAACATCTGCACTGTTCTGGACTTGTTTTAGTTCTTCAGTAGCCAAGTTCTTTTTTTATTTTTGCAAACCCATTGCAACATCATCCCTTCTTTGAAATTCGAACTTTCAATTACCTACAATTATGCATATATTTAAGCTCACAATTCTTTAAAATAAAAAAAAAACTTATTAAAATTAAACTAAAATAGATGTTAATGCAAACTATCATTAAAATGCAATAAAAACAAATCATTTGCTTTCTAAGTAATCTTGATTTAAGCATAAAAGTGTCGTGGTAACTCTTATTTCATAGAGTTATCAAAAGGTATAATGGGCAAAATTATAATTTTAGGATTTGGGTAGGGCCTAACTAATGTAGCATTGACCAACTAATGTAGCATTGACCGATAAAATGGTAGCATCCTATTGGACAGAAAAATATTGACGTAACATTGACCAATATTGTGGCAACATATTATTGGACCGACTTACAGTCCTAATAATATGTTCCAACAAATCAGATCTTGCCACATGGTACATGCCTAAGTGTTTGAATTATTTTCATCCGATGATCATGATTTACCTGTTATATCTATAAATAAGGGGCTCCCCCTAATTCGATAGCTCTAAATCTAGATTTGAGCTCCACTTTGTATAAATCTATTGTATCTTGTGTTTTTTTCTATATATTTTTATAATATTATCATTTTACCCGTTATTCAAAATGGGTAGCTAATTTAATTTTAAACTTGAGTTGAAAGTGAAGGCTCAACATGATCCATGGGTCTGATTTGGTAAGTTTATTCACTCTCTCTTTGATTTAATTGGATTGTTTTACTCATTGTTCGTAAGTAATAATAATCTTGTCTAGATTTTACACAGTATACCAGCTCCTAAATATAATATTATTATTATTTAGCGTGATGAGCACTTCATTATAATGATTAAAATAAAAAGAAAGAAATTCATTATAGTACTTGTAGGCCTTCTTGACTCAAGGTTGATAAAAGATACATATTATTTCTTTAATAGATAGTCTTGCCATATTGTCGACAACAGGAATGTTATCACTTTAAATATGGTGCACTTGACACCATATTTAACAGAAGATTATTTCCTCCAAGTACAATAATTGTTTGATATCATATTTACCACAATGAGGACTATCAGGAGTGGAGATACCCACGCAGAAATTAATTAGAATTAAAAAAGAATATTAAGCCCATGGTAAAATGTTGAGTGTAAGTTTAGAAATTGAAGCATTTCAATTGCATTGTTTCATCTTTAATTCATTCTCACCATTTTATTTTAAATCTTAAGATAATAAATCACATCCAACCGACTCACATACAAACTTAGTAAATTAACTTTGCACATGATTAATATATACTATAATAGATTTGTGTGCTTGCGGGTACAATAAAATTTATGCAACAGACGCTTTCCTAATGTTATTTATATATTAACAAAAGTATCGTCTTAGATGCTTTTTAATGACATCTATATATCAATAAAAGTGCAACTTTAGATGCTTTCTTATTCACATCTATATATTAAAAGAAAGTACAACATTATACACTTTCGTAATGACATTTATATATTCATGAAAGTATAGCCTTAGATAAGTCCTAATTTCCAAGTCAATTATTATATATAGTAGTAATTAATTTATTCCTCTAGTTCATCTATTGGTCTGAAGCTTTAAGATTATTCATGTTATTATTGTCTTCTACTTCATTATTAGATATGTCAACTAATTCATGCTCCATTAGATCCACAAAAATTTCTCTCCTAATCAAATTATGTAATAAACAACATGCAGTAATAATGTGACACTAGGTTTTAAATGGATAAAATAATGGACTTCAAAGAAGGGCCTATTGTATTTTGAGCAATCCAAAACACTGATCAATTACATTTCTTGCAAATGAATGTTTCGTGTTAAAGAATTCTTCTTTATTGTGAGGAGCACACCTATCTCTCCATTCTGATAAGTGATATCTCGATCCTCAAAATGGTGCAAAGAAACTTTCAATATTTGTATATCTGACATCGACAGATAATAATAACATATTTATTTCATATAAGCATTAGTATAATTTTATTTTTATTAAATTAATTTTCTGGAATGAGCAATAGATGCAAAAACTTTTAACCAATCGGTTTATCTAATGCATGTTGAAGTTTTATTGAGTCACATGCAGAGCCTCCCATCATGGCATCACGAAGATGAATTTTCATATCTTGTGAACATACCCTTAAAATATTTATAGCAATCCCATACTTTCTTGTTCAATATTAGTGCTTATCATTTTCTAGCACATGAACTCTAATATAAGTTTCATCCAATATCCCCAAATAATTCTACATACATAAAGCAAACAAAACTTGTAATTAACATTAAATTATTATAAGTAATTGATAATGTACCTTAAACCACTTTCATTTGTCATTAATGCAATTCTCTAGTATAGGTTCTAGTGCCCTTAATAAAACATCATGTAGCCATAACACTCCATTTAACACTGAGATAGAGTATGTGCTAAAAGTCTCACCAGATCTAAAAAAAACCTACAGTTTAATTCTTAACATGATGAGACAAAGTGTGTAGGAACATGCAAACTTGCTCTTCAACAGTCAATAAACCATAAGCCTTTAGTTCCCCATTCGATTGAAGTTGCTCGTATAATAGGCCAAATGTCATTCTATCATTCCTAGTTGATTTATATATTGTATGTCACTATTGCTTATAATGTTATCTAAGTATTATAATTGAGTAGCATGGAATTAGAATGTACAACTACAAATCATTGTTCTTTCATTATGCCTTTAGATCAACACCATTAATAAAAAATACATCACAATGAACATGAAGCTCAAGTTCACTTGCCACTTGATGAAAGAAAATTTTCTTCTCATGCCCATATCTAACACAACTAGTAAAAAAAAAAATATTAACTAGTAGGTCATATGATAAATTTCCATAAGGATTATGTTTCAATACTTGATGTAAACAGAATCACAAAGAGAAAATAGAAGCATGCATTCAAATCTTTGCTTATTTTAATCTACGTTTGGATAATTTAGCACATTAAATATAGAGGATCCGCCATTTATAAGTTTGTGCAAAAAGATGGCCTTAGCATTATTGAAAGTTTGAATTATGACTTTGTAGGGGTTAAATGAAACTTAAAATTATAAAATCAATGTTTCTAGATTGATATAATTTATTTGTATTTCTTCATATAAAAGTGTTTACAAGTCAATTTATAGAAGAATGACATTAATTTATTAAAAATTTTAAAATGTATATGCAAAGTCCATATCCAACTTCCTTCTCATTTCCTGTATAATGAATTGTGCCACATTCCAGGTTGACCCTTGATCTAAAATTTTAATTTTAAATAACAATTGCTTAGCTATTTTTCTTACCAAACAAATTCACCTTTTTATTGCAATTTTCAAAATTATGTCCATGTAAGGCACAAAATCAGAGCTCACTAGTCCTAGTTAATGACTTTAACATGGGGAAAAAATCATTTTTTCCCATCTTTATACATATCCATTGAAACTTTTAACATGCAGAACATAATAAGAAGAAAAATTTTTCTAGGCATAAAACTAAAGACATCACAAACACAACACAGTAAATCATATTCCAATTGAACTCGATTGAGAATTCATTCAAGTTATATAAATGTTTATTATACGAATACATTTACAACCCACATTTAAAAATCTTTTAAGCATCACCACCACATCCTTACTCTTAAGACATTTTCTCCTCATATTAATTACATTATATATGTTCGTAAGGTGCTTTGTGTTTTCAATAAAAAAAAACTCATTTTAATGGTTAGGATAATGATGATGATGATGATTGTAATATTAATAATAATAATTTATCATCGTCATCGTCATCATGATTATTATAAAGACATTCATCCACATCCAGGTTCAAGATGGTGAAAGGGCTAGTGATTTCCATATTGACATGGAGTAAAAACCAAGCCATTAAGAAAATGACATATAAATCATATTTCTAGGTAGGTGATATGGTATTTTATCAGCATGAAACTTTATATAATGAATGAGAAGCTTTACTTTATTATGTTTCTATTAAAAATCATTTCAAATTTATTGCAGCGAAAAATTAACTGAACCAAAAATACCACTTCTTCAAAGTGAAAGCATTGGCAAACAAGAAACTAATGTGTGTATTCATCCAATAATTTGCCAAGCAAATTGTAGGGACTAGAAACATTATTCTCCTCTTTAAGACTGAATAATGTACCTAGCATGCATATGGAGAAAACATTTTATAGGCTAGAGTTGCACATATATGCCTTGACTGTGGATATATTTACTTCTTACAGAAACCTTTCTATAAATAGGCAACTACCTCTTTGGTGTGTAAATTCCAATGCTATTGGTGTCAATGTGCAAATGCATACAACAAGTAATATAATAATGAATATTCAAGATTATCTCCACAGGAATTGATGTTATCGGATTTACTATAGGAATTCTGACAATGCAGTTTAGATTTAATTAAAATAAAATAATTTAAAATAATAATAAACTAACTAAATTAAAAATGCAACAAAGGAAATCTTAAATCAAACACAAAGATGCAATCAATAAGAAATGAGTAGTTGAGTGATTAAACTCACTTAATGGTTTTAACTATTTTTACAATTAAGAACCTATTGCTACAACATTTACTACAACAGTGGATTGTTAGCATATATTTATCCATAATGTTGATTTTGATGATAACAAATAAGATTAAGAATGATTAAGTTTTTAAAAGCTCAAATTATTTTAAATAAATCATTATTTTCATAATATAAAGGCTTTATACTTAATGGAAAAATGATTTTATGAAATTATTTGTTTTCAATTAATGGTCTAAATTCAAAAGTCTTGAAACTCTAGAAATGGACTTATTTGTAAAGTTTTATGAAGATTTAGGCCACAATATTATTACAGAAAGTTTTGGGACAAAACTATAATTTTAGAAAATTATTTCACTGTAGTAATCACTGTAGCAAACGGGTGACCGTTTACTGAAAACGACTAACCAATAATTTTCAGAAAGTATGTTTTGTAAAGTATTGTCTAAATGATAATTTTGCAACATAACGATGAACTGATTATTTATAGGTTGCTAATCTTGAACTGTTTAGTAAAGAACGGTTAAGCCAAATTTGTTTTGCAAGATTCTGAAACTTAACAGCAATCTGATAATGCCAAATGGTTAACCAATTATTTGAAATTTAGCCTAACGGTCACTTGGACTAGTCAAAACAGTTAACCGATAACAGTTAATCGCGATCTGTTTTCTTGTAGAAAGTCAATAACTACTAGTTTTCAGTTCCAACTATAAATAAACTCATTTAAATTCAAACAAAGGTGCATCACAACATTATCATTGAGTTTCTAATTGAGGATACAACATTAATTGAGCTTTGTATTCATTGTTGATTCATTTATTCACACATTGAGCATAGATTTGTAATCATATATTTTATGTGAGAGAAAAATACATTTGTAATCTTTGTTTTAAGTGATTGTAAGTGTTGGGATACACTTGGGTTAAGATGGGGACAGTTTCTTAGTGTAAAGGTTGATTGACACATTTGAAGTCAATTGTAAGTGTTCTTGAAGCCTTGGGAGGTTTGGATTGTGAAAACTTCAAGCTGGGTTTGCCGAACCATGTAAAAATCATTGTGTTTGCTCTCTCTTCCCTTACTCCTTTATTATTGTGCTTATTGAATTTATTGGTTTTGATTTCATTAAGACATTAGATTAAATTGTTTTATGGTTTGCTTAGCTTAAATTTCAAAATCTCAATTCACCCCCTCTTGAGTTGCCTAGTTAGTATTTCATAGACAGAATCCCTTATACATCGTCAGTTGCTGCCGATTGGATAACTTATATCTATATGCAACCTAATAATGATAAGTTGTTATGCTAACGTTAGATATAACATTATGCATTCTAAGTTCTAATTACCCTACAAGGTGAATCCCTATATCTGGTTCTTCACTAATCTTAGATTAAGCAAGGCCTTATTCAAATCAAGATTAACTCAACTTGGAAAACCCAATCTAAAACCAAGTATTGTCTTAATTTGTTCCACTAAGTCAGACCTTTTTTAGCCTCTTTCTTAGCTATTGTCCATTAAATGGGTGATCAACCGAAATAGGGAATTTAAAAAAATATTATTAAGACGAATTACTGCAGCAAACACGGAGTAATACTCATATGTCAGTCAAACATCCATTAAGATTATTTATCACTTAACCACAATTAAATTAGTTCATGATTTGCAAAAAAAAATAAATAAAAGAGTTTTAGTCATCAAATATATCCCCATGAATAAATAGAAAATAAAAAAAGAACAAAATAGACTAATTTTCAATGGATCTTTGTGTTTTCTTCTCTGGTGCAGCCCTCAATCTCTCTCTTGAATTATGGTTTTCTTTTGTTTCTTTACTATTTTTCTCCTTGAGTGACGGCTCTCCTTTTTTTCTTGCATGTGTGCTCCTTTTATAGCTTAGAATTAGAGCAATCAAAAGTCTAGGGCACATATCTTCCATTTTAGGAAACTCCATATTGCAATCTTCTAAGTATCTCATGCAAAATCTTCTTTGTCAATGCTCCAAGATTGCTACAGCAATGGTGCTTCAACAACTGCACTATTCCAAACTTGTCTCAAATCTTCTATAACTAAGTTCTTTTCTTATGTTTGCAAGCATATTAAAGCAGCATTCCTTCCTTGAAATTTGAGCTTCTGATTATCTATAATTATGCATTTGATCTAAGCACACAAATTACTCTAAATCAAACAAAATTTATTAAAAATAAACTAAAATAGATATTCATGCAAAATATAACTAAAATGCAATAAAAACATGTTATTTACTCTCTAAGTAATCTTGATTTAAGTTTAAAAGTATCATGATAACTCTCATTTTATAGAGTTATCACTCTTCTTTATCAGGTTGCGTTAATTTAAATTGAAACTAGTCACAACTTAGTCCTAACATAGAACTAATGCCAAATTGAAAGAATTTAAGGAAAGAACTAGCAATATTCACCATGCATCATTATGACAAAAAAGAGCTTTAACAATGAAAATAATTGTTGCTAAAACATACAATTTTCATAGCTAAAGGCTATATCAACAAAAAGAAATGTTGTCACAATAACAGCATTACAATAGGTCTTTGCAACAAACTTTCAATTTTCATTGCTAAATTTCTCTTTTTCAGCGACGAATATAATCATCGCCAAAAGAATAAACAATATTTCGTCACTAAAAACACCTTTTAGCAATGAAATATTTCATTGCTAAAAGTATTTTTAGCGACGAATAGTATTTCATCACTAAAAGGTGTTCTCCTTCTTTTATCGACAAATAACAGTTCGTTGCTAAAAGGTATTCTTTGCAATAGTATTTTGTCGCCAAAAAGTGTCATTTTTCTATCATTTAATTATTGTTATGGATATTTAAATATTATTATTATTAACACTAAATTACAATGATAATTAACACCATTATGATAAAATAGAATTAATTAATTTAAAAAGAACTCGTATTATTGGTGAAAAATACAAAAATAATGACAAAATTTA
Source organism: Citrus glauca (assembly GCA_029633175.1). Classification (NCBI taxonomy): domain Eukaryota; kingdom Viridiplantae; phylum Streptophyta; class Magnoliopsida; order Sapindales; family Rutaceae; genus Citrus; species Citrus glauca. Next base: position 8,939,391 of record JAQOOD010000001.1, read on the forward strand.
ATATCTATTATTTTGAAAAAAATTACAAATGAATATAAATTTCTTGATTTACTTCATCTTGATGTAATGATCTTCATTATTTCCTACAAATAATCACAAACAATAATTAGCTTACTTCTAAGAAAAATAGTAATATAAGTTGTAATAAATAAAATAAGTAAAAATTAAAAAAAAGAGAGAGATAGGAAGTAGTGATTACCATGATAAAAATAAAATGGAAAAGAAATGGAAATTGAATCAAAGAATGAGAATTATGCATTAGAGATGAGAGAATTAAAGAAAAATTAAGAGAATGCGAAAATAAAAGAAAGAAATAAAGTAAATGATGTATAAATAGAAAACTAGAGCTTTTAACAACAAAGTTTAAAATTTTGTTGCTAAATTTAATTTTAGCGGAAAAATAATCCACCAATTTTTTTTAAAAAAAATTCACATTGTTTAGAGACGAAATAAGTTCGTCATAGAAATATACATTTGTCGATGAAATTTAAATTTCGTTGCTAAATACATACATTTTTGTTAGCCTACAGGGCTATAAATATTGATTTTGATGATAAAAACCACATGTTTTGAATAAATAAAGATTTATACATTGTGCTTTTATAACAAGAAAATGATTTTTATGAAATTAAATTGTTCGTCAAGATGTGGACTAAAATGAAAGAGTTTTGCCATCTTTGATTTTAATAAATATTGTTTTGAATTTCGAACTTGGACCTATTTGAAAATATTTAAATATTTTAGGTCATTCTATAATTTCATATATTTTAGGTCATATCATAATTTCATAAAGTTTTGGGATTAACAAAGCATTATTTAGAAATTCTGTAATTAGACCTATTTGAATATTTTCATAACGTTTTGGGCCATAATACAGTTATATAAAGTTTTGAGATAAAATTCTAATTTTGAAAAATAGTTAACTGTAGCAAGCGGCTAACCGGATTTGACAAGCAATAAACTAAATTTTGGGCAATAGCTTATTGGAATGAAAGCAGCTACCCGGATTTCGAAAGCGGCATATCAGATGTTCCAAAATTTAAATATTTACTATAACGGTAACATAAAAGTGGCTAACCAAATTTCGAAAGCGGCAAGTCGGTTATCATCAGAAAACACATAACGACTAGTTTTTGGGGCTCAAACTGCATAAATTCAAATCCAATTCATTTTCAACCTCTCTTGCAAGCAAAAACAAAAAGCACACAACTTATATTGAGCTCTCATTTAGCAAATTATTAGACATTGAATCATCTTTGTTCTTTAATTTATATATCTACTCTTTAAGAGAATTTTTGTTGCAATTTTCATTTTCTCATCAAATTTGTGAGTGTTTAAGTATGTGAGACACTTGAGTAGATAGATTGGGAGATAATCTCTTTGTTGTAAAGGTTAATTGACACCTTGAAAGTCAATTGTAAGCATTTGAAGTCTTGAAAGACTTGGATAGTGAAATCCTCAGGTTTGGGTTGCTTGAAGGCATGGACGTAAGTAAGGATTACCATGCCACGTAAAAATCATTTTGTTTATTTTCTCTTCCCTTATTTATTTATTATTGTGCCTTTATTGACTTTATTTTTTTTCGAATTTATTAAGGCATTAGATTGGATTGTTATGTGGTTTAGTTAGGATAAGTTTTAAAATACCAATTCACCCCTCTCTTCGGTTCCATAATTTGTATTTCATTTGGTATCAGAGTGAGTTGCTCTTGTTTAGACTTAACCATCTACAGTTAAAGACTAATGGCAATTTAAAATGATTGCACATTTAAGGAAGGACAGTCCACCACTAGACCACCATATTTTGATAGAAATGATTACCCATATTGGAAAACTATGATGAGAATTTACTTGTAAGCTTTAAATTATGAGATTTGGAAAATCGTTAATGATGGTTCTTTCATGCCAACTACTAAAAGTGAAGGGGAAGAAATTTCAAAACTTTCTAGTCATTAGAGTGAATTAGAAAAGAAAAAATTGTCTTTAAACTCCAAAGCACTAAATGCTCTATTTTGTGCTTTACATAGAAAAGAATTTCATAATCTCTAGTTGTGAAAGTGCTTATGAAATTTGGAAGAAACTTGAAGTTGTGTATGAAGGAACAAATCAAATTAAAGAGTCTAAAATCAGTAAATACACTTGTCAATACGAATTGTTCTAAATGAAACAAAACGAAAGTGTGTATTATATGTATACACAATTGACAGACGTAGTGAACACTTTAGGAACCCTAGGAAGAACTTTTTGAAATAGCAAGAAAATCAAGAAAATTATTAGGTCACTTCAAAAAGAGTGGAGACCTAAAAGGACAGTCATTGAGGAAGCCAAAGATTTAAATACATTACCTATTGATGATTTAATTAGTTCTCTTATTTCTTATGAGAAGGACTTGGCAGCTGAAAAGGGTAATGAAGAGAAAAAAAGAAGTATTGCTCTCAAAGCTTCATATATGAGAGTGATGAGCAAAGCGAGCTGAATGATGTGGAGTTGGCTATATTGGTTAGAAGATTCAAAAAATTCTACAAAAAGACTAATGAGCGAGGAAGGTTCAAAAGTTACAAAAACGGAGAAGAAAGTATCAATTACTTGCTATAAATTCAAGAAGCCCAAACGCATACGATAGGAATGCCCTCTCCTCAACAAACTCAAGAAGAAAACTATGGTGGCCACATAGGATGATAGCGATGATGAAGAGCAACAAGAGATGACAAATTTGGCTCTCATGGCCGTTGGGGAAGAATCATTTAATGAACTTGATGATATAAGTAATTTTCCTACCTATGATGAATTACATTATACTTTTAAAGAATTGCATGATGAGTAGATCAAGATTGGTAACAAAAATGTTTGTCTTAAAAAGAAAATGGTAGAGCTCAAAAATGAAAACGAATCTTTAAGTGCAAAAATTACATGCCTATAATTAGAGAATAAAATATTGCATGATAGAGTTGCTTTATCAAATGAGAAGCCTAGCACTTCACATGAGCATCTAGAATCACATATAATGAGATTGTTTTAAAATTTACAAATAGGCAAAAGATATTAGATAACTTGCTTAATTCACAAAAATGTGTGTTTGACAAAGGAGGCATTGACTATAAGCCTAATTGAAACAAATGTTTTATAAGAACTACTTTGTAAAGAATACCTCTATTAACAATTAAGTTGTATGTCACCATTGTAATCAAAACGAACAGATAAAACCTAGATGTCCAGTTAAAAGAAATACATATTATGGGGCAAAATGTATTTAGGTTCCAAAAGGAACTACTACTAACATTCAATGACCCAAAAATATTTAGGTACCTAAGACTTGAGATTTTTTTTGTAGGGGTTGAAGAAAAAAAAAATAAATGGTACTTGGACAGTGGTTATTAAAGACACATGACAGGGACTTATTCTTGGTTTTCAGGCTTTACCAAGATCAAAAATGGTGGAGATGTATTCTTTGGAGATAATTTAAAAAGAAAGATCATTAGTTTTGGCAATGCTGATAATGTATCCTCTATGCTTATTGAAAATGTGTATTCCGTTGAAAACTTAAAACACAACTTACTTGGCATTAATCAATTATGTGATAAAGGATATAAAGTTATCTTTGATGAATCAAAATGTGTTATTGAGAATGCATGTGATAACAAGATTTTGTTTGTAGGAAATAGATGTGTTAATGTCTATACCACTAATATAGATTGTACATCTACAAATGATAAATGTTTCTCCGTATTGCATGATGATGGTTGGTTGTGGCATAGAAAATTAAGTCATGCCAGCATAGATTTGATCTCAAAAATCTCGAAAAATGATTTGGTTAAAGGTCTTCCAAAAATCAATTTTCAAAAAGATAAAATTTGTGAAGCTTGCCAAATTGGAAAATAAATTAAAACTTGTTTAAAAAACAAAAACAGTGTCTCTACTTCAAAACTACTTCAATTACTTCACATGAATTTCTTTGGACCTTTTAGATATGCTAGTTTAAATGGCAAATATTATGCTTTCGGAATTTTAATGATTATTCCAGATACACATGGGTATTGTTCTTAGCTAATAAGGATAATTCCTTTGATGCATTTAGAATATTCTGCAAAAAAGGTTCAAAATAAAAAGATTATTCTATTTCTTGTATTCAAAGTGATCATTGTGGAGAATTTGAAAATCATGCATTTGGGATTTTTTGTAATGACTTTGACATTAAGCATCAATTTTCATCTCCTAGAAGGCAAATCCAAGTTCCTTTGGACTCTAAAGTTATTAATGCCGCCACTACTATTGAATGTGAATATACTCAATTTGCTGAGAATATGACTATTAAAAAATGTGGGAAAGTGTTCAAAACCTTACTTGTCACAGGTAGTGCATGGATGACCGAAGAAGGACGGGTAGTTAAGAGAATTGATTTGAAGCCCATAGTAAAAGTTTAGGTCAAATTCTTAAAATCTAGGTTAATATCCACCACTCACACCATTACAATTTCACAGAACCGATTAACCATAAATGTAGGCAAAATCATATAAAAAGAAATTTGAGACTTTGCAACAAAAAAACAAAAATCAGCAATCTTGATATTCCTTTCCTTGATCACGGGTATATGTGAGGCACCAAGAGTGAAGTTTGAAGCAAATGATGAATGGGTAAAAAATGAAGGGGCCACCACAGCTAAAAAAGTGGAAAGAATTGACAGAGAGTCTATAGCTGTAGTAACTTAAGAATGCCTTGCTATAGCAAGGCCATAACAGGCTACAAAGGTCGAGAATATGCCTCAAGGGCTTAGCGAGGCAGTGCACACATGTGTTCAAGCCTAGGTGGAAGAGAATATGAGATTTTAGACCTATTTGCAGTATTTGGAAGCCTAAAAATACCAATGTGCCCTGTACATAAAAAGTAGAGATGCAGAATTTTTAGACTTATTGTTGTAGCAATTCAATTTTGGAGAGGCAGATGAAGCAACTGCATTAAAAGAAAGTAAAGATGCTGTAGTAGGAAAAGATATGGAATAAGAGTATGAGGACAATCAATAACCAAAGAAAAAAAAAGTAAAAGATGTTGAAGTAGAAACAAAAGACTTAGAAGGGGAAGATGAAGAAAAGGGAGATACAGAAAATGAGGAAAGAGAGGCAAAACTTCTAATGGTAACTCTCGCTCGCAAAGGAAATGAGAAGATTTTAGAAAAAGAAGAGTCAAAACCAGATTGGGAAGAGGATGTGGATTCAGCTACAAAGCAAGCAATTATCAAAATTACTAGAACCAACAACAACAAGAAGTATCCTGAGAGACCTTATTGCTAGCAACACTGTATAGGAATTTGCTGTACCAAAATCAATCCCAGCTGCTACACAAAAAACTCCAACCAAATCTTCTGCCGTAACTACTAGGGTATCTAGCAAGCTCAAGGGGGCACAAACCTCTGAAAGTGTTACAGTACCGGAAGAGCTAAAGCATAAGCGAACCAGACCAATGTAGCCTAAAGTTATTAAACCTGCTGGAACCCAACCAATCAGTCCAACTCTGAGTTAAAAAAAGAAACAACCAACTACCATAACACAAGGTTCACCTAAAGAACATTTATGAAGCGCAACTAAGAAGTAGTGTACCTTTTTCAGCAACAGCTGCAGCAGAACATTCAACAACAGGGGAGTATTACCTGCTAGCCCAATTTAATTTTTCAATTTCTGAATTTTTTTAATTTTAAATTGTTTATTTTGCATTTCTTTCTTATTAATGTATGCATGTGTGGTTTGATTTGTGTGCTTGTGAGGACACAACACCTTAACAGTTTTGGGGGTTATGTTATGGTGTAATGTGTTTGGAGTGTGTGTTATATGTTATGTGTTATGTAAAACTTTATTATCTAGTATTTGTGTATGGATTGGAAAACCTAATAAAGATAAATTGAGTGTCATTCAGTATAGATGAAGGTTGAAATTTTGTTTCAACACTTAGGCTTGGTTGAGTTTTATAAGTATACTGTAGCAAAGCTAGGAAAACCAAAAAATGGTAGAAAATATCTTAGGTTTAGGAGAAAATTTTTGTTAAATTGTGCTTGTTATTAAATAAATTCTACTTTACTAGCTTAAGTTGCTGAGTCACCAGGGCTGAGTATGCGCCCCATATGTAGACTTAAGTCAAAAGGCAACAAGAGTTATGAGCATTGCTATAGTAACTATAAAAAAAATCCTCTATATAGGATATTGAGTAGCCAAGTCTATTCATGAGCCCCATGGTTAGCCTTAAGTTAAAGGTGTCTTTAGATAAGACTATATTATAACATTTTACATGTTATTGCTGCAACAGCTCTAATATGTATATTGGTTGAGTATTTAGGTGTCATCATTAAAAGTGATAGATATTCACATAAAAAATTAATGATACGTTAAAGAGAATTTAAAGTGACTAATATTTGTGACTTCTGCCCCCAAATGTAAATGCACTTATGTTTTACCTCTGAATTATATATAATGTATGTGCAATGTTGTAGTACTTCTAGAATTTGATTAAAGTGACACACACACTTTGAACAGAATGAGGCCTACTTCTAGAACTGAACTGCTATGAAAATTTTGAACAATTAAAAGTGTAATCTGAGGGTTGATGAATCCTTATAAACTTGATGACAAAGCTAAGTTATTTGTTGTATGATTGTGTGATTGAAGTGTTAGTGTTGTTATCATTACTTGAGGACAAGTAATGGTTCTAGCTTGAGGGTGTGATAACTCTATGAAATGAGACTTATTATGATACTTTTATACTTTAATCAGTAATACTTAGATAGTAAATGATATGCTTTTATTACATTTTAGTTATATTTTGTATGAACATCCATTTTAGTTTAATTCTAATAAATTGAGTTGTTTTTGGAATAATTTGTTCTTATATTATATGCTTACTTGTAAGTGACCAAAAGCTCAAATTTTAAGTAAGGAATGTTGTTGTAATAGACTTGCAAAGACAATGAAAGAACTTGGCTACAGAAGAATTGAAACAAATAAGAAACAGTGAAGATGCTTTAGTTGTTGTTGTAACACCATTGTTGTAGCACCATTGCTGTAGCAATCTTGGAGAAATGAAAAAGAAGATTTCGCACACGTCAACTAAAAGATTCTGATCTGGAGTTTCCAAAAATAGAAGATACGCGTCGTAAACTTCCAGTTGCCCTAATTCCAAGTTATAAAATAAGCACACATGAGGAAAAAAAGAGTCGTTACTCAAGGAAAAATCACAGAGAAAAACAAAAGAAAAAACATAAAATAAAAGAGATTTAATAGAGGAATCACAGTGAATAAGAAAGAGAGATCGCAAGATCAAGTGAACTTCAACTTTCTATCTTGTTTTCTTATTTTCTATTTATTTATGGGGATGTATTTGATGGTTGAAACTTTTTTATTTATTTTTCTATCGTAAATCATGAACTGAATTTTATTGTAGTTGAGTGATAAACGATCTTAATAAATGTTTGACTGATATATGCATGCTGTTCTGTATTTGCCATAACATTTTACTTTAATTGTATTTATTTTATTTCTCTATTTCGACTGACCACCTATTTAAGGATACTAGGTAAGAAAGAGCCTAAACAATGTCTAACTTAGTCGATCTAATTAAGACAATACTTGATTTTAGATTGGGTTTCACAAGTTGAGTTAATCTCAATTTGAATAAGGTCATGCTTGATCTTAAATTAGTGATAAATTAGACATAGAGATTCACCTTATAGGATAAATGAAACCTAGATCAATTAACGCTATATTTAATATTGAAGTAACAATTGGTCACTGTTAGGTTGTGTTAAATATAAGATATCCAACAGGTGACAATTGAGGATGTATGAGAGATTCTGCCAATGTTGTAGTAGATGTTGTAACACCGGTACTGTAATTAAAAAATAGTTAATGCCATTAAGTGAGTTTATTCACTCAACTACTCTAATCCCATTGGTTTTATCCTTGTGTTTGACGTAAGAATTTTCTTTATTTTATGTTATTTATTGCATTTTTACTTTAATTCATTTATTAGTTTTATTAGTTGCTTTATTTTCATTTAAAACAAAACTGCAATGTTAAGGTTGCTATAGCAAATCTGATAATATCAATCCTTGTGAAGATGATCCAAATATTTACCAATATATTACTTATTGTGTACACTTACAACTTGACACCCATAGCATTAGAGATTGCACACACCAATAGGCATGGGCCAGGCTTGGGCTGGGCCTGAGTTTTTCCATAAAATGTAAAATAATTTTTAATAAATTAAAAAAATTAAATTAAAGATAATTATCCAATACATAATAAAATAATAGTCCAATACACAAAATATTAGTAACACAACATAATAAATCACAAATACTAATATAAAAAATATATTAATTCAATATTTTTAGTTTTTTATTTAAATTTAATTTATTTTTATTTATAAATTAAAAGGTCATGCTTTCCTAGGCTCTTATCTAGGCCCAATATGTGTAGGCTTTGAATTTTGGGTAATTATCAGAAACGACTCCTGAGGTTTAACGTATTCTCAGTTTGATAGATTGTATCAATGTATTCTCAACCACCTCCCCTGACGTTTGTAGGCCGTTTCGTGTAAGTTGATTTGGTAAGGGCAAACTGGTAATAGAACTCTTTAATATAAAAAGTTCAAACAAAAGTGAAAATATCACATTGGAATGAGGGCAATATAGTAATGGAATTCTTTAATGATAAGAAAATTCAAACAAAAGTGAAGATATCACGTTGGGTTCTGGAATTGAAGTGAAAGTTTTTAATATCCATTGAGTAAAATTGGAAGCAAGAGTTTAACCAACAGACATTATCACTAAAAATTTTTTAAAAAATGAAAATGGACACCTTCTTTCTTCAACCAAAGCTACGAAAAGCAATTCATCTTTTGTCTTCTCTACAATGCTTGAACATAAAAGTTGTGCCACGATTTGGAGATAATGATGACGAAGCCGAAGACGCCAACATTTGAGACAGTTAAATCATGACCGTCAATTGTAAGGATGTTGACGAGTAGTGAGTTTCACCGTCAACCCACTTACAACCTCAATTTGCTCGAGCTGCGAATGAGATATGAAAATAGCTTATTACGGTGCACGTTAGTTTTATTAGATGGATAATAGGTCAGTCAATTTGGTAAAATATGAATAATGAGTCTCGAAAGTTTTTTGGGAGTATTTTTGTTGCTTTGATTTTTTTTTCTATCGATTGGTGTTAGCTTTAGATAATGGTTGCTATCAATGTATGTTTACTTCATTTTGATTGAATATGGCTCGTGATTTTTTATGCTACCTTGTGTATGAATGAAAATGGGTATGAAAATTTTGTTAATTGTTAAAGCTACTACCACTAATTGTTGAATATGGATTTATGGTTATTTTTGTTAAATTACAGATGTAATTGAATATTAAATCTGTAATTGAATATTAAAGACAACTTGTTGGGATAATTGATTTTGGTTTTTATCTTAATTATGGTATAGGCATGGCTTGAGTTGAAAAAATGTCATGGATTGTTGCATTCTCTCGCACTAAAGCAGTGAGCTTAGACAATAGGGTTTGGAGTCATTGTTTTGTTGTAGTTGTTTATCTTTTTATAATTCAAGCAAAATAAGCTTCAACAATGAAGATGCTTTAAATTAAGGTTGTAATGGTTATCGAATGCGAAAAAGTAGTTTGATTAGTGGCATAGAAATTGTTTTGAGCTCATTTTTATTGTATTTATATTAAAGATGGAATTGCATGCTGAGGATAGCTTGAAGTGTATAGTTTGTTTGCAGTCAAAGTAGCCAAATGTGAATTTTTTTTGTTACAATATGGAGCTTATATTAATTAATCTGTTCAAAACCTAATCTTACATGTTTTGGACATTTACCAATTCCTTCTCATTGAACCATTTTTCAGCCTTATTTACATGGACATTGAGGCTGTGGTTGATGGAGAAATGCTTAAAGTTGGGTATGTAATCTCTGAGCAGTACACTTTAAAGTTGTGAGAGGATATTAAAGATATTTTCAATGTAATCATTTTGATTTGGCGCCAAAATAGACCCAGAATTACGTATCAATAATTTTTTAATATGTGTAAAACAAAGTAATTTTTTTGTCAGCCTAGGGGTATTTTGGTCATTTTATTAAGCAACAAACGAGCAAACAAACGGTCTACAGACGTCAGGGGAGGTGGTTGAGAATACGTTAATACAATCTATCAAACTGAGAATACGCTAAACCTCAGGGGAGGTTTTTGATAATTACCCTTTGAATTTTTCAGTCCTTGTCTAGGCTCTTATTTAGGCCCACAGGCCTGGGTCGAGTCGTCCCGTGTTTTTTTTACAGCCCCATTGTTGTTGTTGTTGTTATAAGTGCATGGGGTGATGGGCTTGAAAAAGCACGTCATGCACGTGGACTTAAAAAAATACGCCAAGTATATGAACTTAGAAAAAAAAGAGAAAAAAAAGTTGCTAACTTTTTTTAGGCACGGTATGGCATGACCCGTTCACTTTAGAGGGTCATGTCGCGTCGGCTCATGGGCCCTAGAAGGCCTTGATTTGATGGGTCATGCAATGCATTGGCTACGTATAGGTACACCTGATCATTCTTCTTATAAATAACCAAAGGTAAAATAAAATTATTACATGGTCTCAAATGTTTAACTTGGTGGTTTTCGAGTAGCATCATTTAACCAGCTACCTAAGTTTAAATTTTAAAAAAATTAGGGATGAAAATTAATTTACAATTTTATTAAGTTATATCATCGAGAATTTGCAACAAACCTGAAAATATAATTACGCATGAACTTTCAGGCTGACGTATTCTAAAATTAGGAAGCTGCTAATAAGTTTCTGTACATAACTTGGCGCGGCTGAAATTGATTTGAATTTGTCCATATACCTACCTTTTTGGTAAAAAAATAATAAGAATAAGAAAAAGGTCAAAAAGTAAAAATTGAAATTGTCCCGTGAATGAGCAGTTACTAATTGAATTGCATCCGTAAACTGTAAGGAATATACAGATGAATACACGTGTTAAAGTGAGAGTTATTTATGATAATAATTATTTACGTCACGAAGAGAGAAATTGATGTGTCATATCTCTGATTTGGATAAGATAAAATAAACAATTAATAATCTTTTTCTTGACTCGATCAACTCCCAGGAGTTAATTCAAACTGAGCGCTCACGACGAAAGACTCCACAATTTGACTTGTAATTTTTTGGACTATAAAAAAGAAAGATTATCTTGTTAATTAATTAATTAATTAATATTACACATAATCGAACGTTCTAATTAATAATTAAGCTGGTTTTGAAGGCCCTTATGTACTGAAATTACATTGATTAATCCAAATTAAATGAAGCTGCTTCGGTGGCAAAAGTGATGTAATAGACATGCAGTTACGTTCAAAGAAGAAGCTTCTAATTTTAGTATTAAGCAGCTTATGCTTAACAATATAAAATCCCATCCATAAAATTTAGCTCATTAAAAGTGATGGCTTTCAAATAAAATCCCGAAATACAAACGTCGTATCTTTTTCTTTTTTTTTTATGTTTCTGGGCATTACATAAAGTCAACATAAGCCTTCTATTGAAACAAATTTAAAAGATTTGGTCTGGCCACATGCTTCCCAAGTTGACATAAAGGAAAAAAAAATGAAAAACGATGGAATATTGAATGTCATATGTTTAACGAAAGTTCCAGCAAATAAATAGATGACAAGTGGGTTATAAAATATTTAAAAAATAAATAAATTTCGCTCTTATTATTGATATAATGAGGGCTCAAAGTCCTAATTTGCACAAATTGTTGAATGATATAAAGCGAATATATTCAAGTTCAGTAATTTTTTATTTTTAATCATATTTTTCATTCCATATTAATGATCAAAATTCTTGCTATCGTTAGATTTCCGTAATTAGAGGGAGCAAGTTTTTAGTTCTTTTTTTTTAATATATGCAATAGAATCAAAATTTAATATAATTAAAGCTCACTTAAATATACAATTAATTAACTAGAACACGTCATAATAATAAATTTTCAAAGAGATTCGAACCTTCCACCTATAATTAAGGGGAGGAGGTAACGGACAGCTGAGAGAGCACCTTTAAACAACAGCAGATACAAAATTTTCAACATAAGATTAGTTCTAAGAACGGTGATTTTGATCCGGTGATGCAGCAAGCAAGTTTTCCATCAAAACCCTAGCCCTACGCTAAGTATATAGCCTCTTGGACTTAACTTCAGTTTGTCCAAACATTTGAACAGAAGGGAACGTCAATTTCCTCAAAAGCAAGTCTTGCATATGCTAGACTTTTAATTTACAAAGAGTTCGAATAGCCGCCCGACAAATGGTCAACGGACAACTAAGGTAAAATTTGAATTTTACAAATTTGTTTACGTCTTTGTCCTTGACTGTGTGAATGAGACCATACTCTCTGACGAAGACTAGCAACATTCATATAGGAAAGCTGCTTTCCGATGATTTTCTGCGAAATTTCATTTGAGTGTAAGCCTCCGCAGCTTTCTATTTGCTTAACTACAATGATTTTGTTCCCGTTTTTGTACATCGATTGATCTATCACTTTCTTTTTCTTTAACTTATATGGCCGATTCGCTGAACACTACCAGCAGCTTAAACTTTTGGTTTTTGAAAATTAAAAGTGCCCGCAGCTATTAGTAGGTGAATGAGTTGATTGTTTCGTTAAATATATAAGGCCCGACACATACGAGTAAGATTTAAGCTTAAAAATACTCATGAGTTTCTATATGATATTAAAAACTAATAAAAAAGACTGACTTACTCCATGCCTTATAGTGGAATAATCTCTCTCAATTCTTATCCTTTGTTTTGAATCTGTGTGAATCGCTTGGACTTCTATGCAAGGAATCAACAAGAAAAATATATTACACTTACGGTTCATGTTATGTTAACATTCTATGTAACATACAATAATCCTTAAGTTACTACCCAAAATTAAAAAATTACAACATGTGAAATAATTAAATTATCATAAGTTATAACTTGTGGTCTACTATTTATTTTATTATAGGTAATATAGTTCAAGCCCTATACTTATTATGTATCAATTTGTTCATTTTATTTTGTTGCATCTACTTAAGTACGGTCAATTTCATACTTTAACAGTTATTGCTAGATGTGAGAAGTTTTCTTCTTCTTTGAAAAAGGCTAAAAGAGTGAAGTGGTCATGTATGTTGCCCTTATAATTATAAAGATAGTAGTTTAAATTCCTATAAAAATATTATAAGAATAATTTCATCTTCAATTATATTATATAATTAAATAGAGATATGTATGAAATATAATCAGAGCAATAATTTCACATAATTTATTAAAAAATAAATGAACAAATGAATCAAGCGAGCTGCTAAACCCAAACACAATTTTCATGAGAGCTGCCAAATCCAAACACAATTTTCAAGATAGCTGACCAGTCATCAGATCCTAACTTTATTTTGTCGCCCACATGTTCTACATATTCATGAACATTTCAATTACTTTTTGGGGAGAAAATAAAGTACTAATAATTATTTAAACAAAAGTGTTTTCTGAAAATGCATTTCAATTACACCTTTCTTTTATTAATTGAATATTACACAACAGTGCAACACAATCTTAAAACAGTGAATTAATTAAGCTTCCCACTGTTGAAAGTTCCCAAAATTAAACACATATTAGACACAACATTTCAACACAAAGTGCATTAATAATTTAATTCACAATCTAATGGAACAATTAATTGAACAATTTTGTCTAGAACAGTTAATAGGTACGAATATATAAATTAATTTAATATTATCATGAGTTAGCCTTAGTGCTTGAGAAAATTTTAGCCACCTAAACATTGAGCAACTTCATTGCTTGCTTTCTCAAAATCAAACCCATTGAGAAGTTCATACGAATACTCGAAATTAAAATCATCCAACAGTCTTCCTTCATCCTCAACATTTCCATTAGCAGACCGCAAGTCGTAATTGTTCTCCAGAGTTGATGAAACAGATGAAATGGAAAGACTTGAAGCAGCAGCAGCTTCTTGAGTAGTCGATGTCATTTTATTACCATAGTTGCTATTTGCACTCGGGTCAAAAATCATCCCTTGAGGGGCAGGATGATTTTGATGGTAATAACAATTAATGTCACTTACATATGGCAATAATGTACCAGCAGCAGAATCGGCACTCAAGTAGTAAGATGAATTTCCAAATTCTTCAGGAATTGTTGAAACTGAAACTTGAGTGTTGTCCGACAGCTTTCCTGCCAAAACATTTTTCTTCAACTTGGTATTCCAATAATTCTTTACATCATTGTCAGTTCTTCCTGGCAGCTGAGAAGCTATAACAGACCACCTAATCAAATAAATTAAAAAAATGATAAATAAATACTAATCTATTAGATCGAACTCAAGTAACCATGGAGTCGAAGCGTGTTCAAAGCCAACCGAGTCAGGACAAAGGACAATGTTCACACATGCGCTACAAACAAGCATAATAAAAGTTAAATTCATTATATGAAATGATTTGATAAAGACTTGCCTACTTCCCATGGTACAATAAAGATTGCATATGATGGTATCTTCTTCCTTGGTAAATCTTCCATGCTTAATATCTGGCCTTAGATAATTTAGCCATCTGAGCCGACAACTCTTGCCACATCGCTTAAGCCCTAAAACATTTATAGTTGTAAAATAACATGCAAATAATAAAGTTTGAAAAATAAAATATTGATTAAGCATGTAGCAGATCATTCAAAAATGAGTAATTAATTAAAATTAATTACCTGCTTTCTTGGGTAAAGCAATCCAGTTGCCGCCATTTCCAAATTGCTCAAGGTAATTTTTGAGAATGGAGTCTTCTTCAGCAGACCAAGGTCCTCTTTTAACGTTAGCTTTGTCACAACATGGAGCTCTTCCCATCTTCACAGAAATTATTCACAGCTCACTTAGCTTAACTAATTTTGAAGCTATACATATATATAAGAAAATGTGTTATCTTATCTTATGGTTTTTATTTAAAGATGAATTTATAAGAACATTTCAATAATTGACTTCGTCTTGACTCGCTCTCTCTCTATATATTTTTCTAAAGATGGTTCAGTTTGTACAATCTTTTGAGTTGATAACTTAAATTAAAAAAATAACTTAGAGCGCAGTCAATGTGGATGCTTGAGAAAGTGCGGAGCTTCATGCTTCTCCTGTAGCATCAGTTTTTTCTATATATATACATATATATCCATACACACACACACACACCATGTACGTATATGAATAGATATTTTATTCGATAATAACAAAATGGGTAATTAATTAAGTATATATTAATCTACCCCGAGTGATGCTTAACGCGTGTTCAACTTGACCACTAGGCCTTACCAATTGTAGCTAGACATCAATAATAATGCACGCTTTGATTTGGTTGTCATAATTGGGACGGGATCGAAATTTCAAATTTGACCATTCACAGTTACTGTATAAGAAGTTTATACCGATTAAACGTGTTCGTGACTTCATGGAATAACATCTTGCTGAGTATTGGCTTATATCTAGCAACGCCTTCTTGGAACATATATATATATATATATATATATATATATATATATATATATATATGTTGTAGTTTTCTGGTAAAAAATTTTAAAGTGCAGGAAAATTCAGAAAAATTTTAAAATTACATTGTTTTAAAAGTTTCCCGCATTTTAAAATTCCTGGCTAGAACATTTCTCTCTCTCTCTCTCTCTCTCTCTCTCTCTATATATATATATATATATATATATATATATATATTCCAATCAGCGATCCCTGACTTTAATACAGCGACTTTAATAAAGTCAGTGATTAGTAAAAGACAAAAAAATTTAGATTTTAATATACTACATGACAAAAGACAATGAATTAAAGTCTGTGTTTAATTTATCTTTTAGTAATTAAAATCAAAGATTCCTGATTGAAAACTACTATGTGTGTGTGTACATCCCTAATGCGGGGCCTTCATGTTTTTTATGCGGACGTATATTTAAGCCATTCGATTGAATAGAGTAAGAGATTTTAATGTTATTAAACTACACGACTTTATAATGCATTAAAAAATAATTCTATTGAGCCACAAAGTAGTGAGAACATCATTAATTTGTTAAAGTTATTTTTAATGCACTATAAAGTCGTGCAATTTATTAACATTAGAATCAATGACTTTATTAACCTGCAAAACTTAAAAGCGTGTCAAATGAGAATGTCTGCACTAGAGAGAGATGCACACACTCACACACACACATAGATATATCTATGTATGCATATTTATAAAGGTACAGGATCTCAATTTGAGCCATTGGATTTGAATCCAATAAGTTGAGTAAACTATCCTGATATAACAATATTTGTTGAACCTTAAAAAAATAAAAATATTTTAATCAATTGGACATTAATAGCTTCTTACACCCAATTTGATACTAAAGTATTATGAAAAAAAGCCATAATTATGAAATGATTAAAAGTTAATAGTATATGATAAATATAACTTTTAAATTATTATTTTTAAAAATTAATAGTAAAATGTTATAGATTTATCATCATATAAGCACGAGATAAAATTAATTAACTTAGCTTCCATAGAATAGTAACAATAAAAAATTTGTCAAATACTTTAGTGATGTAGTATTATCTTCTCTTTTTTTACGCTGCCTATAAAATAATTTTGTGACTCAAATTTATCTTGACACTGGTAATATTAACTTTTAATGGGAAAAAAATACATTTTTTTATCGTTCGCTTCGCATAACCTCTTCTTCTTCTTCTATTATTGCTTGTATCATGATTTATGGTACCATGGACTTCAGCCAATGTGCCGATGATCTAACGAAGTAGCATTATCTTCTCTTTTTTCATGCGGGCTATAAAATGATTTTGTGATACAAATTTATCTTGACAATGGCAACATTGACTTTCTTGTAGGGTGAATAAAAAAAAAGTTTTACCATTCGCTTCACATAAGCAATGGCGATCTATATTTCACATCAGTCATCAGTCATCACTTCCTTGTCTTCAAGGTTATAATGTGTAATCTAGTAGAAGATACTTGACGGCACTTCTTAGAATTAAATATATTACTTAGGAGAAAAGCAATTAAAAAGCCATATTAACAGGGGTTAACGGTGACACTTTATCATTCAAGTCAATGTTTTTGGAAAATTTTATTATTGTCTTATTGTTACATTGACTTCAAAAAAAAAAGATATTGTTGTTTCATTTTACAAACAATGACAAATATAGACACAAGTTTAATTGTTTAAGTTGTCTATATTTTTTTTCAAAGATAAAATATTTCATAAAGTGGACAAAAACTTAATTAATTAAAGAACGTTTGATCCATACAATTAACTTAATTGATGTGATTATAAGCAAACCCACTTAGTTGTTATGGTGAAAAATTAACAGAATGATTATTTGAATGAAAGAGGAAAATAATTATATCTAATAGTGAAATGTCAACCATAATATTTCGTGTTTAAAAACTCAATTATAAATTATTTTGAACTGACAAAAGGGTTTGATGAGATAATTAGTGGGAGACTTCATAGTTGCACTTAAAATTAGGACCAAAGTAAAGAGTAGGTATGATGATGAGGAAACATCAAGATTAATAGATAAGAGAAACTAAGCTTCTAGATAACAAAATTTTTATTGGAAAATGTTTGAATGAGCAAAATTATAGTTTCAGACTCCTTTTATAATAACTTTAAATATAGTAAATTTATCAAAATAGGTCAATAAAAAATATTATTTTATAATAAAATAATCCTAGTTTAAATAAGGAATCCAAAATGAACGATGCCCAAATCAAATATTTAGAAACAAAGATAAAAATCCTTAAAGTATTAGAAAAAGTAGAAAAATAATGTAAAACAAAAAAACCATGAAAGAAGCAGAATTTTTGGCTCGATCACAAGGCAGAACACCATAAGCAATTCTAGGTTTGGTTTGTCTCGTCACAAGCTTCGAAATTGTATACTATAGACCCAAAAAAGACACTTGTAGCCTAAGTTACGACATCTTGTAAGTACCTTGCTCATCCCACGTAACTATCCTAAATCAATCTCCCTTACTTGGAAAAGAAATCATCCTCGAGTTAGGCTCACACAACTCCGAATCATTTGAATGATACTTAAACATATTAGCAAAATTAAATGTGAGAGATATTTTAATTTTCTAGCAGCTGAGCACATATGCATTATTATAATCACAAGAAACTAGACCATACTTCTGCTTCTCCAATTTTAGACGAATACCAGGAAAACAACTATGTTTTAGATTTGCCATCACCAAGTCACCTTCCTAAAACACTTTCCTACATTGGTGTTTGTCTATATCAGCCTTGTACTTAGCATTGGCAGCCTTATGTGAGCTCGCATCTCGGCATAAATCTACAGAGCCTTTTCTGCCCACTGCTTTGCTTCCTCCAAATACAGTTGGCATGACGGCTTGATCATAAACATAGTGTGGGGAATAAGTATAGACAATCTCAAAAGGGGTTGCGAATAGATTGATTCACCATACTATTGTAAGCAAACTCAACCCGAGGTAGCGAAATTTCCCAATTTCATTGCTTGTCACCACGAGCACAATGCAAGCGAAATTTCCTGGTTTCATTGATTGTCACCACGAGCACAATGTTGTACCTAAAGTTCAATTGACCACTTCTATTTGATCATCTGTTTAAGGATGAAAAACATTATTAAACTACATTGTCTACTGAATTTATCGTAGAGATAGAGCCAAAACTTATTAACGAACTTCACATTCCTGTTAAAAGTAATGGTCTTTGTGACAAAATGTAAACATACCACATCCCAAAAGAAAAAAAAATGCTATTGAAGAAGTATCTTCAATCTTCTTACAAATAATAAAATATATTATCTTTGAAAATCTATGGACAACAACTAGTATAGAATCTCGACCAGCTCTTTTTCTAGGGAACCCCAACACAAAGTCTAACGATAGATCTAACCAAATATTCTCCAAAATAGGAAACGGCATGTGTAATTCCGTGTTCTATGAATGTCACTTGTATTCTTGACAAACCTAGCAACTATGCCCAGTCTTTCACACATCTATATTCAATGGTGACCAACAATATCACTTCTCACTATTAGAAAAATTGCTTTCTCTGATACAATTTGGTATCGGTGACATTTTTTACTAACATCGAGTTCAGTGTCATTGATCATGGTGCAAGAAATTTATTGACATATACTTTTTGTGTCAGCAATTTCACGACACCTTAGTATCAAAGAAATGTTGATTGTTAAACATCACATAGATTTTGATGTTACGCAATCAAACAATTTGTGATTCTATAATATCAAAATAATTGTGACTCTATACACTCATGTAGATAGTGATTCTTTGTTATGAAGCAAGCGTAGATGCTCTGGTATCATTTATGTTCTAATTCAAGAATATTCATATTTACAAATGTTGAATTGATGTAAATAGTTTTTTAAAATATTTTAAAAACTAATGAAATTTTCATTATTACAATCACCAATAGTTAGAAATTATAACCCAATAAACAATAATTTTCAATAATAATTCTAAAACAAATGTTGCAAACAAAACCTAATAATCTCCATTTAACAATTGCCAATAGGCTCCATTCAACATTCAATAACCAAATTCATCAACCATAGTTTCAATAGCAAGATAGTAACAAAAACCATAGCTAGTTTCCAAACTAAGAAAATTACAGCTTGCTTATCACAACAACAACTTGAGTAGCAGTTAAACAATATAAGCCAAATGGACTAGAAGAACAAGCAGCAGGAACATTGCTATCTTTAATGGCCTAAGTAGCAGCAAAACAATAAAGGAAAATGCACTAAAAGAAAAACAACTAGTTTTGCTATCTTTAATAGCCTGTGTAGCAGTAATAATAAGAAGTAGAACCAATAATCAATTCCAACAAAATCAAACTAATAAAGGCACATTCTTGAAAGTATTAAGAAGAAACAAAAGCCTCACACGTCATATGCAACCCACTCATTACGAACTTCAATTATAAAACAAGAACAAACAAGTGATAGTTATCTACTTTCTTAAGCTAGTGATTAAGTTAGCCATATACGCAACTCACTCATCACAAACCTTTAAAATATCCTCATACGAGTACTCAGTTATCCCTTGAACTTCAACTATAGAAAATGAGAAATAAAATTATACTCTAAACAAAATGTTCATAATTAAAATAATTAACTAACAAAGCAAAGGTTTAAAACTTCCATTTTTCTTTAATATATTTGGATTTTGCACAATTTTCTTGCATGTTTTTAATAACAAAGTACCCACATTCAAAATGGCTTAATTGCTAAGGACACTACAAATTTATGAAATATGTTTTAGCATCAATTATTATGCCAGAAGCTACAAATTTAGACAAAATAAGCATATCACTTATGTCCTTACTTGGACTAACATCCACTTTAGATTTAGCTCAATTTTTAGCTTTGTTGCATGATACATCATAACTCCTCCAATATGAAAGCATATGGTAAATTTAAACATCAATGTACTAAAATTCATTACCCAAACCATATACACTAAATATATGTATGGAAAAACTTAAAATTTTGCATTTATTAAGAGTAACTATACAACAACGCATATTAACAGCAAATTAATATACCAAGAACCAAACTCGTATAAACATAAACATACCAAGAATTATTAATATTATTAATTATGTAAACCAAAATCTTTTATTAATTTTAAATGTGTAAGATAAAACTTATTGAAAAGAGCAACACAAATTAAATATATTATTAATAATAATTTAGTGCAAAATTATTATTTTCTTAGAATAAACTGAAATACTAGTTATACAACCCAAGAGGGAGGTGAATTGGGTTTTTAAAACTTAAGCTAAGCAAACCACTCAATAATTTAATCTAATGCCTTAATAAAAAAATTTAACAATGCTAAAAAATAAAAGAGTAAGGGAATAGAGAGCAAAAACAGATACTTTTACGTGGTGCGGCAATCTCTACCTACGTCCACGCCTCTAAGCAATTCAAGTTTGAGGATTTCATTATCTAAACCTCTCAATGCTTTAAGTTCTTACAATTGACTTCCAATATGTCAATGAATTTTTACAACAAGAGATTATCTATCAATCTCTTAACTCAAGTGTTTGTCACACTCAAATTTTTGTAAATTTGATAAAGAAAAAAATTACAACAAACAACTCTCTTTTATAATGGATATACAAATGATAGCACAATGGAGATTTAATATATGATGATTTGCGAAATAAAAGCTCAAAATTTTATGTATGCTCTTGTTCTTTCTTGCAAAACTTCTTTAAAATAAATTGAATTTCAGTTTATATAATTTTGACAAAAAAAAATTAGTTGTTACGGACAAAATCAGCAAGCAAGCGACTAGCCTCTTGATTAGCAGGTTTCCCGCTTACTACAGTGCAAGTTACCGTTGTAATTTGAATTTTGTTACAATGATACTATAGTAACACTATTTTTCAAAATTATATTTTACCCAAAACTTTCTATAATTTGATTATGCCCCAAAACATCATAAAACTTTGCGAACATATCTAATTTTAGAATTTCTAAATAATACTCATTATTCCACAACACTTTCTAAAATTATGTTGTGGCTCAAAATTTATAAATTTTTTTAGAGAGATTCTTTTTAGAAATTTAACATAATGCTTATTGATTTCAAAGTTCTCAAAACTTTTTCAATTTAATCCAAAGTTTGAAACCACTCAAATCCAAAAAATACATATAAAATCTTTTTGGTTTATGAAAAACAATGATTTATTAAATAAAATTGTGAGTTTTTCAAATGTTAAACCATACATCTATTAAATCATACCAACATTACAAAACTTTATCGCAATGATGACTCTGTTGAGCTAAACTTTGTTCTTGATCGAACCGTTGTCCATTGAGTGTTTTGACCTTCATTTCATTTGATTCACTTGCATAAATATTATCTTTCAAGAATTAACGAAAATATAAAATGCAATATTTATTATATCACTTAAGACACATGTTTGTTATCATCAAAATTACAATATGTGTAGCCCTTTAGGCTAACATAAACTATATCTTATTATTGATTATTAATATCAAATAAATATGATAATATTATTTTTCAATAAATATAATAGTATTATATTTTCAAATAAAGATAGTATATAGTAGTATTATCAATTTTCTACAAATATTATAATAATAATTACTTTTAAGTAATTTTAACTTAAAATCAATGTAAAATTATTTTAACTAAATAAAATAATATTATATTTAAATAAGTTTAATATAATTATTTTTAATAGATGTAATAATATTAATAATATAAAAATACTATTTAAGTAAATATGATATTATTAAAAAATATAATTTTAGTGACCAAAATTTGCTAACTAAGTAAAGATTCATGCAATTCTCATAGAATCTTAATAGTCTCAATGATCCAAGTAGAGCAAATGTTATCCACAAATGAAAATGAACCCATTGCCAAGCTAACAGTCTAAATAATATAAAAATACTATTTAAGTAAATATGATATTATTAAATAATATAATTTTAGTGACCAAATGAAGAAATTATTATCAGAACTGGCCCCGATTGAATAAAATAAAAAATAAAACCAGCCTCAAGTCCTTCAAATTGGTGTTTTGCATTACTATGCATTGTTAATTAGATGAGAAATTAAAGAATAAGGTTTTAGATAATATGAAATTGAAGAATAAAACAAAATTAGCTCAACTAAAAAGAGAAAACATCAACATATCAGTATCCGGGTAGCGAAGGAAGGAGAGAGACCACGGTGGGAGAGTGAGTTAAGAGCGACTTCAGCAACGAAATATTTGGTTTGAAAGAGAGTACAGAGTCATGAGGGCTCTCAAAGATTTCGCAGTTGAAGGTAATTGTGACCTTGAATTTTGGCTCATGGTGGAGACCTTATAAATTCAATAGCCTTGTTACTTAAATCCTCTTCCAAATCTTTTTCAAAATCTCTAGGTGTTGATGCTCAATAACTACTTCTACTTACAGCTTTGAATAAAGGCATACCTATTAACCGGTATATGGGATCGAAGAGTAATTAAAAAGGAAAAAAATTAGCAAGTAATGTTTAGCAAAACTAAAAGGGGTTTTGATTTGAGTGGGAGAAATAAGGGCTAACTTTGTTCATTGATTTTAATTGTAGGCTCAGGCTTTAGTGGAGATGCTCCGCCATATAACTTTGTTCCATGATGGAGCACCTCCAACATAGCCATTATCTTAATTTTAGGGTTTCTATAGAAAGAGAAAAAGGAATTGATTTTAGGAGGGTGAAATGAGAAGCAAAAAAACCCCAAATTGTTGGATTTATATCTACTATGTAAATTTTATTGTACTCGCAAGCACACAAATTTATTATAGAATAAATTTTATAGT